>JAGDQP010009145.1:30326-60410 GCA_022664845.1 Lepisma saccharinum
GTTATAATATAACTTTTCATTTAGTATAATTACTTTGGTACGGGAGACTTTTTATTAATCTAAAGAACTTATATTATTTTATAATAAAACTGGTGATGGGCAAAACTCATACCCCGTGTATCTTTGTCTCTACCTATATTTCCACAAACAACAGGGTGTTCCTAAAGGAACATTACGATATACATTTAAGGTCATTTGCAAACAACATCGAATTTGCCTCATTCGAGAAAAATATCCCTTTTCTTCGTGTGTTTTTGTCTAAAAATTACGAGTATGTCCCATTTTACGAAATGTATGATGAAGTTAAATGGATTTTTAAATTTTAGAACACGTTCTTCGCATTTCACTCCTTTATAGTTTCATTTGAGAATTATTTTGTGTAAAAGATGATGGTATGACCATCCTTGCATATTGCTGCTAAAAGTTTTACAATTTGCTTTCATGTAGTAGAAAGACAAATTAGTGTGACTGTCGAATTATAGGTACACACACAACCTGCATATTTTTGTCTCTAATTTAGTTTACTCTGGTTTTTCTAATTGTAACATTTTTTTTATATTTCTGATCATTGATAATAAATGAAGGTATGTAGGGTATTAATACCCCGATAGACTTTAATGGTTTATACTACCCCCGAAAAACATAAGAAAAAGAATAGGATGAAAATTCGGCCGCCTTTCGTAGCTACAAGCTGCCGAAAGCGTGAGAAAATTGACTTTCGAATTTCATATTTCCAACCCCACGAACAATGCAGCTGATGCGCTATGACACAGTCAATAATTTTAAGTCTGCACTATCCCAAAATACATATTCCAAAATTGCGCAGTAGACACGCAAGGTATTCCCCAAAGAAAGGAGATTCACAGAAATTCTCTGAACTAAAAGTGCGTTGAAATGTGAATAAATAGGATGACTTTGCAGTAGGTAACCATAATTCGTTTGCGTCAAATCGATATCTCAGATTGCACATTTTAAAGGATTTTTTGAAAATAATTCGTTGTTTAACATTTTTCACGTTATCGACAGCGTGTAACTCCGGAACTCTATCGAATTTTCCTTATTTTTGGTGTACTATCATTCCTTGAAGTTTGTCGGTATACAACGTTATCACCCTAAATACGTACAAGCTATCTGTTCCAAGCATTTTGTTTTGTAGTCACAACAGGGGCTCCTGTAATCCAAAAAAAAAGAGCAACTTATGGACGTAGATATAGCAGTTAAATATATTAAATACTAGCCACGACTAAATTACAATTACTTTGAAATATGATTTTTCGTGCCAGTTATATGTAAGTGGTGCGTAAGTGGTTTTATATAATAATCGATTACTGAGCAATTCTCGTTTCATTTGCAGACTTTACGTCACAGGATGTGGAGATAGTAGAAATTGGCTGCAATACCAGCAGAGACATTGCCAGTGTTGAAGGTATTGTAACGTTACCGTATTCTAGGATTTCATTATACACTCAATACAATTAATCCTCTGAAACCATAGACAAGTAGAAGCGGGCGAGCATCGATCTTACTGCTGAAAAAATCTGATTTTCCAAAAAGCCACTAGGATAATACAAAAATACCAATGTTTAGAATATGTAGGTCCGTCGCTTTTGATGGGTTCTTGAGGCTGGCAGTTTTATGTCCTTATAACACATCTTGGCTTGACAGGTAGTTTTTTAATATCCTTATAGCAGGTGTATAACTTGATGCTTCTGGAATAATTAGTGCCATAACCGCAGTATTTTCAGTCGCAATGATTTCATCGTCAGCTTCTCCCTTTTCCAGAGTTGGGGTTTGTATTTAGTGAAGACGTTTTATAGTCTGAAGGAATACCTGGAAGATACTACATAAAATCTGTATCTGATTTAAACATGTAAGGTAATAGTTTATAATTTCATTGTTAATTAATATTTTATAGTATTATTATCATTAGTATTGTTGTTTATGTTACGTGCCTTTTCTACCTAAGTTACTAAAGACTGAAAACTTATTCACGTAAAATACTATAATGTTGTAGACAAGAATATTTCTTCTTTAATCTGCACATTCTGTATTGTGCTTTCTTTTATTGTTTTATTTTTACAGTTTCTTTTGTAAACCTATTATATTATTTAACTTCGTTCACTAGATATTCACGGAATATATATGTCCCATGACATAAACCCCTTCGTTGTGAAAAAATAAAATTTATCGTGTTGGCACAACAGAAAATTTTCTTTTGCATGCCTTCTTTGCTTTCCTAATAGTTATAACTAAAAATTATCCTCAAAACTCCTTTAAAGATTCAGTTAGATTACTGCTCCTCATGAATATTTGACCATGAAGATCAGAAATAGCTTCGTAACATTCGCAGTGGATATTTATTAATTAAATCATATATCGCCATACATTTTGCCTCTGATTGTTCATATTGTCTCTTAAAAAATTTCCTAGTTACTCGATACATTTTGTTCACGCTTTCCTTCAGAGATATTTCTTTTTCAATGACTTTCTTCATCCACATCCGGTACCAATAACTACACACTAGAGTTTGAAGTATTATTAGTTTCCAGTTCTAATGAATAATTTTGCGTTTGTCAACGTATTTTCCTTGAACCTCGCCTTTTAGTTAGTGTATCACTTCCCTCTTTGTTGAACTTTTGTAAAATAAATAGACATTTTTCCAAATTTTTGCATGATACTTCTTATGTATATTTCACTGTTTTGGTTCCTTGGTGTAAAACTTGTCCAGAGTTATGTTCTATTATTTTATTACTCGATAATCCCTGTGGCTTCTCTAACATGAAGTGGTGTAAATGAAACAATTTGCATACAATATTTTTATTCTTCTTAGAATAATAGATGGAGTTGCATTATCAATAATAATAGAATCAAAATATTCTAAGACATTTTGACCTAAGATGAAATCATACGAACATTTACTCGTCTATATTAATAAAAATATCCAATCTTCCTTTCAACGTATGTATTTCTGTACCAACTACTGTTCTTATATTATAATATTCCACACCAATTACGTCCAAACGTATGGAAGGATATTTCACTTGAATTCGTTTAAAATAATCCAAACTTATAACCCAACACGAAGCACAAGTACCAATGAGTGCTTCTGCATCTATATCGTCTACTTTAATACGTATAGTATTAAGTTTCATTTTATTTGGTTCTTCGCATATTGCGTGAAAAGCTGTAAATATTTGATGTACTGTTGATAAGGTTACCTTCTGTCTTCTTTTTTCAAGATCCCTGTGAATCTTGTCTTCATTCTTCAATATCCTTATTTCCATTGTTATTATCTGACTTGGACAGCTGCATTTGTTCATGAAAACTGCCGTGCGATACAAAATGTTGTTCTTCACTAACTAAGCAAATATTATGCTTGTTCACATTCTGAGAATTTGGCCCATTCTTACTTCTGTGAAATTGGCGTGTTTCATAATTAGCTGGATTATCATTATTTCGATTTAGATTAGGTCTATTATAGACATTTGATCTAAGGTAATTATTATTTCGGTTGTAACTTAAACTTACAACATTCTCACCAACATATTCTACCCGCTTTACTCCTGAAGAATCTACTTTGTCAACATACCTACATAGCTTCTCTAAACTGTGACATCGAGACAATAATAGTTCCCTTCGTAACTTAAGCGGTAGCATTTTTTAAACTATTTTATATAACTCCTTCTCCGTCATATTTTCATCAATTTTGGGCAACTGCGTCACTAATTCTTAAATTTTCTCAGAATGCTTATTCACCTTCTTGCAATCTATCCTCTGAGATTTCAGTGCCATTTTTCTGTCCTTGATACGATCTTCACTTCCGTTAAATGTGCATATAAATAAAAGCAAATATCTGCATAAGTAAGTTCCCATACTACGGTTTTTCATCCAATTGCTCGTTTTGCAACATTCAGTTGACCTTCTACATGTAACCCTAAGCACGAAATATAAGACGTTAAGCATTCCAGATAAGACCTAAGGCATTCTATACTAATGTCCCCATTCCATTTTGGAATATCCTCATAATATCTCGGTGATCGGTGTTCTTCTCAACACTTGTCGAACCAACCTCTCAACAAACCTTTTTCTCCTACTATGTTTATCATAAGTTTCGATGCCACTTCTACTATCAGATATGTACGGGTTATATACTTCCACATTAGCAGTATGCCTCTCCTCTCACCACTTCATGAAATCTTTGATCTTTCGGGAAACGATGTAAGCCATCTTGGCTTAGAACTAGATGCACTCTTTAATCTTGCGTAGAATCTCACCTTGTTATTTTGGTTCTCGTCTTCTCCACATCCTGATTTAATTTCTGAAACTTCTGCTGTAAACGTATGTATTTTTCTTGTTGCCATTTACGTCTCTCCTCCAGAGCTGTACAGTAATACGTGTGCAACATCGATGAATCATCATATTGTTTATCAATCTCTATACTATTTTCATCACATTTGCCTCAATCACATTTATACATTGATATATAGAATTGAGTTTCTGCTCAATGGCATTTTTCTGTTCTCTGAACAGGGTTCTTTGAGCTTCTAGGATTTTTTTTATTTATCTCAAGCTGATTTTGAGCTCTTCCTTCTGTTTGGTCATAGATTTATCCATATGTTCTATGGATCTTTTCATATCCTGTAATAGGTTTACCGTTGGGTCAGGTTCCTTTTCGGTTTTCTTCCCTTCTTAATCTAACCTTTTGCCAAGACGTACAATCCTCTGTACCCACATCATCCAATGGAGTCTCTCCATTTATGTTATCTCCATAAATCTTCATAGTAGCTATTACGGTGTATACTATGAAATTATCAACAAAGTCGAATGACTATAATCAAAATATTTAGCTTCGGTCGTTGGATCTTGCCCCAAACTTTGTAGCGACACTTATATGTTACTTTCCTTTTCTAAGTTACTAAAGATTGATAACTTATTCACGTAACAAACTATAATGTTGTAGAGAAGAATATTCCTTCTTTAATCTATATATTGTGTATTTCGCTTTCAGATTCTAATAAGAATAAGACTCTTAAAATACTTAAAGTTGATATTAAACTTATACTTCTAGAAAGATCATTCGCTCTGCATAGGTTAAATAAGAAAACTCATCTTTATTTCTCAATTTGCACAACTATGTTTCAGGTAACTCACACAACAATATATTAATTTCAAGATCTGATTATAAACAGTACACAAACGTAATCTATTAAAAGAAAATGTACTTAAATAACTTTTTAACACAAGTTTGTTAACATGTCTTTTAAAACGACATTTTAAGCTTTTCTGTCTCTATTTCTATTTCTTAAATCAAACCATACATAATGTTTATGGTCAGCTCTCGTTTTAGGCACATGTATGTTTCACGAAGTAAAAACAGTTCATTATTTTATTTTTAAAGTTTTGTTTGTAAACATATTACATTATTTTACTTCGTTCACTAGATATTCACGGAGTATATGTCCCATGACATTTATTATAGTAAAATGAATATCAGCAGTCTAGGAATTTGTTACAAATATGGTAACATGCTGCATTCTGTGTAAATTCTGTGCTGAACACTCAATATACCAGTGTGTTTAGTTAATGGAGAAATAAATCTAAAATCTAAATCAGGGATATGTTTGAATTTTCTGCCAAGAAAGTCTTGTATGTGACCAACTCACAGGAGAAACTCCAACTTTTAATTCGAATGTCTATGCAAGTGGATTTTTCTCTGTCATGTACCTAAATCGGCCTGATCCACACTTGCCTAAAGGCCTAAAATAGAATTCAAATTCATGTACCTAAAAGCCCTCGTCACCAAATTTCAGATTTTCCATGAGGATGTACCCATCTGAGATATTTGAACCCGAACTTCGGTATTTTCGGCAAGGAGCCATGATTGAGTCCCCATGGAAAAAAGGGGCATGATTCAACGCCTTGGTTTTGTGTATGCAGTTAGTATGTCTAAACATTACAAAAATACAGCCTTACATTTAGCTCCCTCACAAAAGCAAACTGGTTTCAAACTTCGTTATAAATATTATATATTATATTTATATTATAGACTTCGTTACTCATTTTCAACGTAATAAAATATTAAAGGAATTCATTTTGAGAACATGTCCTTTCGTATCTTCACTGTACACTTCAGGAGCTACACAGCGGTTTCTGATTTAGATCTGTAGCTCTTTTATTTATTTTTATTTTTTTAGATATGCAGGTTTCCCAGATAGTTGTTGATCAAAAAATTCACCCACCATGCTGGGAATATTGTGACTGAAAATTATGCAATAGACTAAAAACACCCATTTTGTTTTCAAATTATGAAAAAATGCAAACTAAATTCATACAGATGCATATAGAAATGGCAATAAAATCAGGAACAATTTCTACGCATTTAGGTTTCACTTCCTTCATTATTTCAAAACAAGATGGGTGTTTCCAGTCTACTACATAATTAGCCCATACTAATGCCACGTACCATTATCTCACTATAATACATTTACGGAAAACTGACTTCAGAAACGTGTTTCCCGTAAAATTCTAGCCCATAATGACATATTACACACACCCTTCCCATTTAAGGAAAACAATCGAGATTCAAGATGGCAGGTAGCTCCAACAGGTAGCGCCTTCAGCCCAGAAACCATTACTATGTATTTGATTTCCATTTCTTTCAGCATTTTACAAATATCAATATAAGGGTATATTCACACTTTTTTCATCACTCTCCAGAAATAAGAATCTTATTATTATATCATCGATATATCCCAAAGTAATTGCTCTCGAGTTGCCAGAATTTGCATGTACGCATATTTTGACATTCTAACCATGATGGAAGAGAAATATTTAGAAGTTTTTCTGCACCATCAGTATGTTTGCTTGAAAGTTATAGAATTTAGGAAATTCGTACATTCATTTAAATTGCAATTTGTCTATCGCTTTTACACATCTCAGGCCGAGAAAGAGTAGGAGAGAGGGTATTGGAAGGAAGTCAGCTAGGTTGTAGTTTTCAATGTACTATCCCGAGAGTAGTCCGTGATGTGACTGAAGAAATTGTCCCTAATATCTTTAATCAGCTCGTGATTACGGTGCATGCAAGCCCGTTTTCTAAATCGACATCTCGGTAAATATCTAAAGTTGCCGAAGATGGGCGGAAAGGAGACTTTTTTTTATTTATCTCCTACAACTTCGTCTCCCGGTTGCGCATTTAGGTCACAATTTCGAATTTTCTGCAAAATGTGAATTTTCATCAAATTCAGTCATCCCAGGCCCATTGATAGCCTTACTCGATCATTTCAAGCACTATTGTAGTATTAGATCACGTCCAGCTAGAAAAGCGGGTGCGAAAAGCGCTTTAGAAGTCTACAAACGACGACAGAACATGGTGGAAATCACTCAAAATATATGGTTTTGTGGAACGTTGCTTGCCAACCCGCGCAAGTTGCAGTCGCGAATTCTTCCAGGTACATTCTGAGAATGTTTGCATCTCTTAGTTTGTTCAACGTTACACTACCCAGGGTTTACCACGTGGGAGTGGCTGCAAGTCGAATCCCATACGTGCCCAGTCAACAATTGTGGACATTTTCCGTGTACAGGTAAGCAGTTACGTATAGCTAATAATATGCCGGATAGCTTAGATTCGCAATGGTATGAGTCAAGACGATGCCTTTTCACCATAGCTCTAACTTTGGGTTAAAATATGTGATTCGGAAAGTAAAAGGACGAAAATAAATTAGCATTGAATAGTTTGAGCAAACTGTTCGCATACGCGATTGATGTAGATTTAAGTGGAGGCGGTATAGGTACAATGCAATAAAATGACTGATATCCTAGTAGAAGCTTACGATAAGTCTTCAGATGAACGTAGAGAAAACATGATATCAAGTCTAAACACAGAGGATAAATACATAACAATTATGAATGAAATCATAGAGAAAATAAATAAATTTAAATACATAGAAGCATATTAATAAGCAAGAATGAGGTCACTGGAGAGATAAAATGTCGCTTAGCTTCAGGCAACTCACTTTTCTACTTAGTTCAAAAACTTCTAACATCGCGATTTACAAAAAGAAAGCGGAAATTAAAAATATACGTAACTGTTATTGTGCTGGTAATATTTTACGTTTGCGAAAGTTGGAGTATGATCTTGGCAAATGAACATAAATTGCCTGTGTTTTAAAATAAAGTTTTAAGAAAGATATAGGGACCTAAACAGGACGAGACGATCCGAAAATGGTGGAGACCGCATAGTGAAGAACTCCTCAGATTGTATTCGTATGATTCATCCGATTTTGTAAGAATAATGAAATCAGGACGGCTAAGTTGGACAGGCCATGTAGCTCTGGTGAAGGAGAATAAAGATTATTGTCTATCGGAGTTGGTAAGTCGAAGGGAAAAGCCCGCTGGAAAGACCCAGACGCCGTTGGGATGACAAATTTAGAAGGGATCTTGCTGATGTAAACTGACTTGATATTGCCCACAAAAGAATCCAAGGGTGGAGTATTGTTACTACGGCGATAAACTTTTGAGTTCCTTAAGTCGTAGAGTAAGTTTAGACGTGGGTGCAATGTCATAAGAAATTAGTTAAATAAAGATGCAAATTCTAACTGAGGAATAGGAAAAGCGCCATTTTCAGCGAATATTTATATGGGTATAATTGAATATCAAGTGAGTTACAGAAAATTAATCCTGTATGCTTGTGTACCTATATGATAGGGTAAAACCACGTTTCATCAAAATCTAAGATGATCTGATTGCCTGATGGAAAATGTAGAAGGCCCCTCCCCCTCCGTGCCGATCAAGTAGCCGTGCTGTCTAAGGCGTTAGGCCAACGATTCGAAGATTCCGGGTTGGAATCCTGGCAGGGGCATGGATGTTTGTGGATTTTAACTGGCTGTAAAGCAGCGAATCGTGACGGGCTGAAGTCAAAAGTTACTAGACTGGCCTATATAAAATAAAGTTTACCAAAGTTTTACCTCCTCCTCCGCAATTATTCAGTTAGTGAAAATATGCTAAATTACGTAACCTAAAATGACTACTTTAAATACTTTAGCTAAAATTAAATAACTACTTAAAATGATCCTAACTTGACTATTGTAAGGTAAGGTAAGTGGGACAAGATGACTGGAAAAAGGGATCTCGGTGTGGCCGAGAGCTTTCTGCGTTCATTTCCTGTGCTCATAGTGATGGGTTCAATTCCCACCAGAAGCTATTGGATGGAATGGTTTGTGGCCCACTTTAACAAAAGCTGTAAGTCCAGTCCTTAGAAGTCCATCAGCTAGCTTAAGACGTTATTAACAATTCTCTCACTGATGACCAAACAGTGGAGCACACTGCATAATGGACTCCATCTGTACACGCATACAATTTCTACAATGGCTGGGCGCTTGTGTGGGCACGGATGGGACTCGGTTTGTAGCCACTTCCAAGTGGTGAGTCCTCGGTAGTTTAGAGGTGATTTAGCTTAGAGATACACATATTATCAGAATGTACCTGGAAGAATTTGCGACTGCAACTTGCGCCGGTTGGCAAGTGACTTTTCCAAGAAACCATTAATTTCGATGGATTTTCACTATGTCCTGCCGTCGTTTGTAGACTTCCAAATCGCTTTTCGCAACCCTTTTCCTAGTTGGACGTGGTCTAGCGCTACAATAGTGCTAGTAATGATCAACTAAAGCTATCGATAGGCCTGTAATGACATTTTTTTTTAATTTGACGAAGATTGTCACATTTTTTTCGAAAATTTGAAATTATGATCCAAATGCGCAACCAAAAAACGAAGTCGTAGGAGAAAAATAAAGAAAGGGTCTTCTTTCCGCCCATTTTGGGCAACTTTTGACACCTACCGTGATGACGATTTCGATGCCTTCGTTTGCCAAAACTTGCACCGACAACCGAAAGAGTTACTATCCGAGTATTTAACGAATGATATAATTTTCGAAACTGCTCGTATGGATTATTACATTTCATTATAAATGTTGTAGGACACGTCTTCAAGTTATTCTAAACAGTAAATCATAAGAGGATTCATAAAAGATACTTATTTAAATGTTATTTAATGCGCTTGGTGGATGGATGTAACAGTAGCTTTGAGTTATCGCAAATGTGGCATCACCTGAAACATTAGATGATAGGAAAATGCAAGTAGAGCTTAATATTACTCGTAGTCTGATTGAGTAATGACTTTGCTTTCGGAAAATTCTGGGTTCGAATCCAGCTTATTTATCGATCACCAAGAAAAATTTGTATTACCGTCATTTTCAAATAAAACTCTGGGAAATGTCCTTGCCACACTTCTGTTTCCTATCTTACTCCGGTCTAAGCAAAATGTGCTATCTTTTAACATGAAACACAGATTTTCCTTAGCGCGTACGCTTCGAGTTTTGGCAATAAACGTCAATTTTATGAAGATTTCGTTTCATTCTCCGTTTTGAAAGGAACTTTTATATAATTTCCTGGTTCGAATTGATGGTGTTTCTGCTTTCAGCGTTCTCGACGAATATTGTAATTTAAATTCATCCGATATTATAGTTCATATGTACGTGTAGATTATTGAATGTTTGATGTGGAATCATAAATTATGTAAGTTTTAGTTCTGACCCTTAAAGTTCAATTTAGTTGGCCAAATAAGTATGCCATATGTATGTTTAAGAGTATTATGATTATAATACTTCAAGTTAAGATTTTATAAAAGTGTCGATAACAGTTAAAGATTGCATCGCACGTTTGTGTGGGTTCAACTGTTTGGTATGTATCACATGAAATATGGTCACGAAGTTTATATAACAACAGTAAACACTCGAATCTGTGTATGTTTGAATAAAGTAATTGCAGATAGTTTAGAACAGATGGTTTGAAGAGTTTTGGGTTCGTGTATACACAATGTATTTGGGAGTTATCCACCCCAAAATTGGCTCTTCCACATATACGTTGTGATAAGAAATAATCTTTCTATGCTCAAAAGAGGGAGTTATGCACCATTTGGAATATATTGGTCAAATGGTGTGAAATTGAAAACCAACAATGTATGTGGTACTTACTGCAAGATATTGAATCCATCGCGAACCATATATAGTGTACAAAATGTTTATGTTCAAGGAACGTTTCCATACAAAATTTAGTATGAATAGATAAGACAGTGTGTATTTCAGAGTTTGCAATATAATCCCTAGTTATTCCTCATTGCTATAGATGTCGGTAAAAAACATAACTTACAATTTTCCGTTCGCCAGGCCATCGCCTCACACCGAATCAAGTCCACATTAATCCAAACGTGTGAATTTAATGATCATTAATGTATTTGGTACGGAATGCATGTATTTTGATCCGTAATGTGTAATGGGAGAAAACATAACCTACGGTCCTCACATCACATACATGATTCATACCTAATTATGGTGCTCATTCGTCGAATTGTGTCTATATGAGAACCCGAAGTTTGTTTGGTATGTTTAAATAATTTTGACGGAACAATGTATACAGTATATTGAGAGAAAAGCGTGAATTCTTCCATTGTCGAATGAGAGGTCATGCCAAAATTATGTGTAGATTAGTCGAACGAGCGGATTTGAGCACTTAGGTTTCGTCATACTACATGAATATTGACCAACGAGTGTGTGATCGGTGAAGACAACTTGTTATGTTCCCCTGGTTAATTGAAAGATTCAAACGAAATTTGATGCTGATCAGTCAAACAGTTTAAGGGTCCTTAATGTATTCCAAGAGTTTTGGCTCTCTAGCACATTTGTTGGGAGGAATTTTAGTTTACGGCCTTCCTCGTACTACTTCGAATTTCTTCCCGTACCAAATGTATTGCAGGTTGACTAAAAGTTATTACTCTAGAGTAGATTTATACCCTACAAAGTGATTCATAGGTAGAACTTTAATTTATTGCAAAACGTAAATTATCTTATGTTAAATCGAGAAATTATTTTGAAACGATGTTGGTTCTGCTTAAGATGATTATAGACCATTTTATACCAGGAATCCATTGAAAAAAAATATTTAAATTGTACTCTTAAATAACTACACATTCCTGTCTCAACGCTTGTCTCTTTCGCGTATATTATTATGCTTGACTATATTGGATCACAACTTCTTAATATTGTTGCCGTTTGTTATTTGTGAACTCGTTCTTTCTTGTTCTTAGCCACTTTTACTCCATTTCCAAAGTCTCTTTTCCAATAATTTCTTTTCATATGTGTTAATTTGTCTTCAACCAAAATTTCTCCGATGTCTGCAGCTCTTGCTGGACTGATACGCCTTATCACTTTCTGTTGCTCTTTCTGTTAGAACCTGCCCTGGATTATTCCGCATGTCTTGTATATTTGTTAAGTAGATATTCTGATTTCCACATTGAAAACTGATCTTTCATCTTGTCTCTATTGTTTTATCGGCATGTTCAGTAAATTAATATTTTTATCTTTTATTTTTCAGTGTCACAACTCTTCTGTTCTGTTGTTTCTCGTTGTTAGATTAGCTGGTAATGGCTTTCAACGTTTTTAAACATCTAAGAACGGTATATATTGTTACACGGTTTTCGGGGTGGAAGTTAATTACAAAACATTACGTCTATTGTGCACCGACTGCGTTTAAACACAGTATCCCGCGTGAAGCGCAAGCGTTTTAATCGCTCGTGCAAGAAAAAAAAAGTAGTTCTAATGATTACATTACACACGTACGTTTATTTGCTAATATTTGTTTGATTACTGACAACAAAACATAGTTGCACGTCTTGCAATTAAGATCAGAATAAAACACTGAACTGCTGAACAGGACTATACTATTCGTAAAAAATAAATTACACGTGTATTTTTTTATTTATTTTTATTTATTTTTTACGAATAGTAGAGTCTTGTTCAGTAGTTCAGTGTTTTATTTTGTTTGAATAATAAACTATTTTGAAAATTATTGAGTATTATCCTTTTTATATTCCTTAATTCTGTGATTTTCAGCTTTTCTAAAATTGTTAAGGTTTGGCCACTTTTTTTCTTTTTAGGTTGGTGAATGAGATAGTGTTATGATAAAGCGATAATATATTCGAGTCTTATTGTACCAAAATTTTTTATCAACTGAGCCATTCCTTTTCTATAGCATTTTTACACGTTTGTTTTCTTACTTTTCTTTCTTATATTTTTTTTAATTCTATTTAGAAATAGACTTTGTCTAACATCTATGTCTGTATGTAATATTTTACGGTTTAGAAATAACCACATTCATAAATGAATTACTATATTTTAGGACAGTCTCCTGACGGCTCTAAACCAAAAAGGATTGCTGTAACAGAAATTCAGAAACTGGTTTCTACCTGCCCAAAGCAAGATACATTTTCTGAAAACCAGTCGGTGGAAACGCCATTAAGCCATTCAATTGGAAAACAGGATTGTGAACAGCCAAGGGAAGAGAGAGAGAGTAATCACGTCAAATCTGAAATCGCTGAACTTGCTGAAAAAAGAAGAAAGTTGATAGAAGAAGAAAGAGAAATGATATTAGGAAAATACCATGCAGAGATAGAAGTTCAAAAACTAAAGAAAGAGGTGCTGGAAATGAAGAAAAGAACGCAATCATTGAAAGCTCAATATTATGAAGCAAAGTTGCTTTCGTTACTCAAATGAAGGTAGATGGTAAGCTTCTTTTAATTGTACTGGAAATTTATGATCTCAAAAAATGTACACAGATTTGTTAACTACGATTTTGTAAAATAAAATATTAATTATATACTACTTTTCTTAATAAAATATTTGGACTTTCAGATTATGATTTAGATTTCACGATAGTAACGTATTAATTCTCAAACTATCATTTACGAGAGCAATGCATGTCTGGATTCTCTCAATTTTCATTAATACATTTTAATATTTGGTATCTGCCAAACTACGTTAAATGGGGGAGCAAAGGCACCATAGTTTTTATCGCCTATTGGATCTAGGGCAAGTAGAGCAGTACCATTGGAGTTTATCACAAGCTCTTTAAATAGGTGTTTTGATTTAGCTAGAATCACTTTCGTAATGAATTGTCTTCAAGTCAATCTTCAGATGACTTGACATCATCCTTTTTAAAGCTTCTACCTCTGTTTTTTATGATACAGTAAGAAGGGATTCTGCAGAGTGTTGCGAAATAACAGCATCAAAACCATTTCTAGAGATCCCTGATTTGAAAATAAGAAAATATAACCCCCCGAAGACATTTTTCGTTTTGGCACTATAGGCTGTCGAAAGCGCAGGAAAATTAACCCTGAAGGTTGATATGTCCAATAAAATTAACAGTAGAACTGAGGCGACATGGTGTCCTCAAAGACTTCACAGTAGCTCTATCAAAAATTCATATTCCAAAACAGCAAGAGGCGCTCAAAGGAACTCCCAGAAATTCTCTGAAATTAAAGGTGGGTCCAAATAAACATGAATGGGACTACCTTCCAGCAACTAACAATAATTCGTTTGCGGCAGATCGATATATCAAACAAAATTCCTTTACGGAACTCAAGCCGACGGGTGCAAGCGATCATTTGTGTGTGTGATTTTTTCCCGTTACCAAGGAAAAATTTCTGGTCTCTGCATGGATCAAACATTTATGAAACACAATCGAATTAAATAAGTAAATAACTCTTAA
Organism: Lepisma saccharinum; assembly: GCA_022664845.1. NCBI lineage: Eukaryota > Metazoa > Arthropoda > Insecta > Zygentoma > Lepismatidae > Lepisma > Lepisma saccharinum. Next base: position 44,922 of record JAGDQP010009145.1, read on the forward strand.
CATTCTAAATTGGCTGGCGAGCAACCACAAGCGTAGCCTACAGCTTTTTGAAAAGTGTGTTTCGAACCGCTTCCTTAAATAGATCTCAGACGCACAGAAAGTGAGCATATTAGCACAGGATATGCGTCGCAACCAAATATAGATAGACGCAATTAGCTACACACATAAAAGAACATTGTATACCGACAAATATCCCCGAATTCTTTTCTCCTAGTTTAGTGTGAACACTCAACATCCCCCAAGATATGAAGTTGGCCTAAATGTCTGCCAAAACCGTCTTAACACCATTAGCAAAATTAAAATAATTCGTGACGTATAGTTTAAAATCTAGAATGATTTGCCCCAGGAGACTGTTAGTTACGAAAGCATGTAGTCACAGTTGTAGGAGGAAATTCAGTTCCAAAATCTATCGTACTGAAAGAGAAGATAAACGTGTAAAATTAATGCTGTGAGAAAACAGAACTTGGCCACTTAATTGGAAAGAAACAACATATGTTTCTCATTATTTTTTAATTTAATCTAACAGGAAGTTACACTTATGGGAAATAAAAGTATCTATGGACTAAAGCCTCTAGATATCTGAGAGATTACGTCTCTAAACGAGCACCCTTTTGGGGTAAAGTATTGTTAGAATTGGGAGACCAAGGCTTTATTTGAGACACAACAAGGTCACAGCCACTTACCTTAAATCAACGTAGTTGCAAAGACGTGCAAACTTTCCACATGTACCAAACTGAAATGCACCTGTCTTGACTCAATGCAAAGTGCACAACATCTAAAAAGTATACATATTTTTCCTACATTTTTACGTTATAGTGTCATTAGCCGATGTCTCAAATTTTGTGTGGAAGTTTCTTCCATATTTTTCAGGAGATTACTGCAAAGAACATTGAGAAGCTGATTTCAAGAGGATAGAACTGCAAATTCTCTTGTTATCTTTGTTGTGAAGTAATACGCTGGAAGTGGGAAGAAAGATAACCCAGCAAGCCAGGCGACGTGACGTCGGCCTACGGCGCCTTTTTTTTTTTTTTTTTTTTTTTTTTTTTTTTTTTTTTTGTCGGCGAAAGACGTCGGGTTTTGAAAACTCCTGATAAGTATCCGCGACGGCGGGCAGGGTCAGTCTGTGTTTTGCCCTTATGCTGGCAAGTCGTTGGACCGACAGCGACCAGAAAATTGTCCGACGATCAAACGTCACTTATGGGTCGCTGCCGACCATCCCCTAAACGCCATTAGGTGTCCCTTCTGCGCCCCGACCAAAATCTCCTTCTTGGTCGGCATTTTGCTTGCTTGGAACTTGGTTCCTTCCTTTTTGAGCTCTTTGTAAAGAAAAATAAGCTTATAAATCTTTCAACGTTGATATAAACGGATCAATTTTAATTTATTATTTGGGCCAAACAAATTATCTTCCGTCGAGCATTACTTTCAAGGATTATGAAAACAACTTTGCAAGAAATTACCTACCAGCAAAAACCGAATTCCTGGATCCTGTCGAAATTAATGTTGTGTAGATTGGTGTTCGAAGATTTTCACCATCAACGTACTTACTACGTAAGTACCAAATGGACACGTCACAAACTGAAACATTCTAAATAACCCAAGTAGCACATCCACGTCGGCCGATATGGGCATATTGGATCGATCGATATCGTTCAACGATATTGACCCCATATTGGATGGCAAACATCTTGGTTGGTCAATATCGGTCAACGATATCGATCGCCGACAGTGCTCAATATCGGGTATCGACATTGCTCAATATCGGCCATTGACATTGTGAATATAATGTAATTATGATTTTTTGCTATTTAAAAGGAATCTTTTTATATAGGACCACCAACATAGATAAATCAACATGATATAGTAAAACCCGTTAGAAATTGTAAAAAGAATACTACTTACGTAAAGGGTAATAGTAAAAATAGTAAAAATAGCTACTATTTTTCTGTAGCTAGAGTTACATCACCTCGCTGTGTTAATGGATTGTAAAATTTGTCGACCACCCCTAGTTTGTAAAATAATGTTATTTTCGATGTTGCGTTCGTACTGGTAGTTCCACTTCTTTGTAATAGTTTCACGTCTCTTCCGCTTTCAACTTTATATATACGAATGGTCCAGAAGCCAATAAGTGCAAGTAAAAAAATGATACTGAGAAAAACCGCTAAATAAATTCACACTTTTCTGTAGGCATTGATAGTGCTGCCATCTGGCAGATAATAATGAAATCATTGATTTTTACTTGTTTTTCCTTATGAAAGAACTTGTAGTTCTCTATCGTTCACAACACGTAAGTCAGTTTTCATTTTTTGACTTACACTGATTGGTTTCTGAACCATCCACGTATCGTCGTTGTTGTCACGAACTGGTGAATTTAGTTGTTCTAAGATATCACGAACCGGCGAATATTTAAAACTGCACGTTTTTAGTTTATGTCAGAAAAACTGTTGGATACATGTGTACTATTAGTAAATGAAAAGTTAGACCCGAAGTCTGCTTATTTTGTGAGATATTTGCAATAATTAATTGGCGAATACTGAGAAAATGAAAATCACAATTTCACGAACTGGCGAATGCAAATTTGCCTCTTCGTGAAACGTATAAAGAAAGAATTTTCACATTTGTCACATTCCTTACTTTAATGGACAATAGATGTTGTGGTTATATTTACTAAAGTAAATGAAGCAAACTGTAGCAAAAGTAACTTTTCCTCCTTTCTACTTTATTTTCTTACTTGTAATTAAATGTTGATGTGTCATTTTGTTCACTATCAATTGTTACAAAATGAAAATGTTCCTAGTATTATGCTGACATCTTGTTTGTCAGCAGTATTTCAGTGACGAAATATATTGTATTGTAAGTGTATTGATTTTTTTTCTCACATAGAAGTAAATGTGAAAATAGATCGTAATCTCGGCTATGAATACATTAGTGAGAAAAGTCAACGAATCATACCTACCCGCAGACAGCTTCGTCCACGTTGTCAGTCGATTTTCTGTCAGGTTAGAGGATTACAGTGCAATAATTTTGATGATAATCAAAGGTTGAGGTTCATAAATGCTTACTATGACAGGGGATGTGTAAGTCGTCAGCGAGAATGGTTAAGCAACCATGTTACTTCAACACCTCCAACAATATCCGTGACTTTTACACATGAACATAACAAAAAACAGAGAATGCTTATGTACTTTCTACCACGCAGCAATGGTATCAAGCAACGCATATGCCATGTAATGATCCTCAGTACAGTTGGAGTAGCAAAGAGGCAAGTAAGGGTGCTGGGTAAATTACAACCAGAAGGCATTCTCCAAGTTGAAAGACAAGGATAGCATCAGAAAACAATGAAGGATAGAGACAAACAACTGCGTGCAGATATTGTGAATCATGTAACGTTTTTCCTAGAATGGAATCCCATTATTGCCGCAAGAGTTTAAGTAAGCAATAGTAATCCAATATATGATACTAACAAGTGCTAAGATGTACGATCTTTTTAAAATAGACTTTCCTAATAATCCTTCATCGTACTCTTTGTACAGATCAGTGTTTGCGTCTCTGAGACTGAAATTTAGTGAACCAAAGAAGAACTTGTGTTCCCTGTGTGAAACAGTTCGTAAAGGAGACCTAAACGAAGTTCAGCTACTGACAGGTAAGTTTAATAGACACATTCAAGAAACACATAAGAGAACTTAAAAGTTTCGAGAAACAACGCGTCTTAAATGATCCAAATATCGTCGCTGCTTGTTTTGATATGGAACAGGTAATACAGTCACCTCGTACCAAACATGGGGAATTTTATTATAAACGAACGCTATCAACCTACAATTGAAGACCTGAATTGCAAAACATCCCAAGTCCACTCTTCTCGTATTTGCATTTCTTCTGTTCGTTGTTATCAATGTTCAAAGGGCTATCCACTTGCATAAATATTACTTCCTAATCCGAACACAGAAACACTTTTTTAAAACAAAATAATTTCCGCTGGATAGGATAACACGAAGACCTTTGACTGTTTTTCGTTCCTCCTGAAAAATATACTACGGTGGACTTGGGATGTTTTTCAATTCAGGTCTTCAATTTCACAATCTATGACTTGCTAGTAAGGAGGGAAACTGTTAGCTTTGGCACGAAGGATTAACCATACGAGCTCCTAATGAAATCGCCACTAGTTTACTATGTTTTCTGACACTGAAGAAGTAAGTGAGGTTGTATTTTTTGCATATGGCTATCCTGGTCAAAACAAGAATACCATTCTTCCTTCTGTGTTACTATTTTTCCTAAAGAAGGAAGCCGTTAACAAATAAAACATCCATATATTTTTTAAACAAACCGTGGACAAAATGAGGGGGGATTCCATTCACAGTACTGTGGAAAATGCAATGCGGCGGATAGAAAATATCTTCTTCCCAGCGCAACTTTCCAATGACAATGATAGATAAAAGAAAACAACGGTATTATGTTCACCACCTGAACACAGCCGACGTTTTTGACTGGAAACTTCATTCTCAACGCTTACAGTTATTAAGAATTCGAGAAACAAACCAAAGAGGTTCTGTCGATTGGTCAAAAGTTATGCAAATTCAGATTCAGAAGGGTATAAACAAACTCTTGATTAAAACGTCCCATCTGCAGGAGGAATATCACTCATTTCGTCTTCGATTGTGCAGGATAAACTACCCCCGAGAGCTTACACAATTACACCAAAACTCAACAAAGGGAATTATCAGGACTTATTGTCATTGTGCGGTGGAAAAGAAACTTGTGATTTCTCATCCTGATTACAAGTCTTTTTATATTAATCTACTTCATTAGAGTGTTTGAAATATCTGTAAGTTTCCACATTGATTTCAATGAATGTAAGTAAATGTTTTTATCTTTATTTCCCTTGTAAATGTGTGCAATCATAAATTAGTTTTCAATTTTAAGGACGTTTCACGAAACCTAAAACATTGGTGTGTATGTGTGTATGCAACTTTCAATAAATATATCAAGTACTTTCATTTATTTAATGTTAATAACACGATTTAGTATTAACAAAACCTGCTTGTATACAATAGTAATAAATATATTTTTACGGAATTATAATATACAGTAGTAACGTAGGCACTTGAATTGAAGTAATTGTTGTTGAGATGCTCGAAATTTACGTCGCCAGTGTCCTTCGAATTGTGGAAAATATGAATTCGCTATTGTAGATTATGAAAACCGTGTTATTCAAACGAGGGATGAGCTGGCGAATTTATAAAAAAGATTTTCACGAACCGGCGAATAGATTAAAAGCAATACATTTCAGCTTACAATGTCCATTATAAACCAAATATGTCATGAACTCTGTTTTAAGATATCATTCATTACTCCCTAATAATATTTTTCATTTATGTAATTTTTAGATAGATTCGCTAGTGAATCAAATTATTCATTTTTTAACTTCCATTTTCTTAAAACCATATTTTGTACATTCGCCAGTTCGTGATATCTTGGAAAGACTAAATTCGCCAGTTCGTGAAAACATTGGCAAGAAGTTAAGAGTACAATAGCCATGATTACAATGAAACCGCTTCAATTGAAGGAAGTGATGTAAAACAAATGTAAATGAATAAAACTTATCCTCCTCCTAAGAGGAACAACCACATGATCTGGAGAAAATGCGCTACTTTCTAGTCAGTAACCTCAGTGTGCGTTCGAGTTATTGAATTAAAGAAAGGCAATCAAGATTTGAATTCCAGTAACAGCAACTTTTAAGAGAAACAAAACGGTCCAGCATCATTACAATGACGAGTTTCATCAAGATACCTGCAACAAATCAAAGGTATGCGGAAATCCTCGAACGCTTACATTTTAATTATATCAGTAAGTATGAAGGGATACTGGAGTCATTATAGACGGCTTAAACCTACCGAGAAGGTGTAATAGTAACTATACTGTCCATCTGGGTAGAAGGTAGCAAGTTTAGGCTAACTAAATTACAACAACGAAAACAATATTAACTATTGTTAATTTATTGTAAATTACAGTATGCTGTTACGGGTGACTAGGTAAACTATAAATTTAATAAAAAAAGTTATAACACAAACTTAGTCATACTAAGAACAGAATTAAACAAGATGTAGGTAATAGTAACTAGAAAGCTGTTACGTAACAAAAAAAAGTTTAGGAAAAATTTCAGGAACTACGGTACTTTTATCAACATGAAAACAAAAAAGAGTGAACGTCAGATGAACATGTTGTTTGCGATCGAATTTTAAAGTAATTAAACAAAAATCTTAAGGAGTATCGGGGACGTCGTACATTGAGTTACCAAACGTAAAGGAAACAATTATCTCTATGGCCATATTCCAAAGTTATTCTTAGCACAGAAATAATAATTCACCTTTAGCATTTATTGAAACAGGAAGTTATTTGTATGCATATTTAAAGAACTTCAACTGCTTTATTGCAGCATATAATGTGTAGTCGATAGTTGAGACTTATGCGCGAACAAAAGTCTATGTCCCATGTTAAAAGATGCACATAGACTTTTGTTCGCGCACATGTTTCAATTCTTTAGCAGTTGGATGTATTTGAAAATATAAAGCGAACCTAAGAAGGATGGTGCTAAGTAGTAAATTTCTCGTTCACGACCAGAAATACAAAATTAATTTCCGCAATGCTTGCTCACAGTAATAACTTTACACGCACAATTTCAATTTTGGCGAGGGTGAAAGCAAGCAGGAGAAGTCTGTAGAAATCATCAGCGATGAATACATTGCTTTCCTCAGTAGTATCGGCACGAGCTAAAGTTGCTTAAAGGATTTAAATAAAATAAATTTTTTCTCAATATCCTCTTCTATTTAACGATGTTTGGTCTATCTTCATCTTGTTCCTGGTAGGACCTGAGGAATTTTTTTCCATTATCTGAAGAGCGACAACAAAACCAGAAACACTGTGCTCTCTGTCACATGCTTCAACTACATTTACTTTTCAGATTATACTGATTTCAGATGTATAAAGGCTTCAAACAGAGTTTATAACGTCATAATACCATAGGGTTTCGTCACAGTATCGGACTCAGCTAGACTTGCATAAGCCAGTCAATCCAATCAATGATTATTTAATGGAAAATTTGGATCCTGCACTGACAGTATTTTTGTATCTGTTTCCCTGATTCGATAAGCTCTATACACATTTACGATTTGAACACCACTACTTACTCGCGATTTCGAATAAGATAAAGCATGCGAATAACTCAATATTGTGAAGAAGTTCAGCTTACATATATGAACTTGGACTACAGCAAAACACTTCGTACTGACGTCGATTTATTGTTCAGTAAATTTCTTGATTGCTCTTCTTCTGTAAACTATCAATTCCAGTTCAAGTGATCTATTTCGAATGACACTGTGATAATTAATATATATATAATTAAAATATATTAATTATCGTATAATATATATTCATACAATTATAATGACTTCGAGGCTTTGTTGGGCAATGCATACTGCTATTGATTAGTTACAGATATTTATTACAATATAGAGTAATTGTTTCATTTGAATTTATTAATGGCCTTTAAACACCTCACGCCGATACCGGTGGGGATGATGTTGCAAGGAAATCGACTTGGCCCTTTTAATAGATACCACCTCGTAATTTGCCTGGTATGACTTAGGAAAACATTGGGAGAATCGTAGTCGGAAGCAATTGTTTCATATATATTACATATCAGAAGTCTTTTCCCCTTTGGATATCTGTAATCATTGTATTTGATAAGGAAGGTTGTAGCAGCATACGTTTGCCTTGGTCACAGTTTTGTTGTCTGAAACTAGGTCTCTATAACTCAGTAAAGGTGCTGCAGGTGTCTCAGCAAATTGATAACACAATCAATATCAATAAATGTCAGCAGAAATAATGTTCAAGAACACTAGAAACCAACAAGAAACGCACTTTTGTAGAAAGCACATATATGGGCAAAGATCTAAAAAAACAATACACCATTATCAAAATATAATCTAAGCAGCAAACATACTGATAGCGCAGAAAAAAAGTTCAAATTCTTTTCTTCCACCATGATTAGAATGTCATTAGAAGAATTAGAATGGAAGGGCCTGTTTGCTTAAAAAAATGTAAATAGGTAATGTTCCACACGTATTTCTTCTGTGTATTTCACACAATGAATGAGTATAAGCGCTAGCGTCATATGCACTAACACTCAGTTACTAACCAATGTGTTTAATAAGTCAGAACACGTCTCAAATAGCTTTGTAAACTGGGCTATCTTGATCCCAAGTTGCTAAAAACACAATTTCTTTCTATATGTCGCTTAAAATTTTAGCACTAACGTTAGTGCCACGTGAACTACCAATTCTGTGAACATGAGTCTGGATCTGCAATGATCTAAAATTTCTTGGTACAAAGCTATCCACAGATTATCTATATATCGCTTAAAAATAGAACAGTAACGTTAGAATCATATATTTGGATCCGCATGGATCTTCAATATCTTTGTGGGCCCAAGCTAAAATTTATTTTCTATAGCTTGCTTAAGAATGGAACACTAACGTGCGCTAATGATACATTAACGATTTCACATATTAAGGTCCGGATAGTGTCTTAAATTTCTTTCTGGGTGAGGATAAATTGACGTCAAGTTCGTCCCATTCACATTTTTTTCCTAATTATCGCTTTTGAATAGAGCAGTAATGTTAGTGTGATATGCACTAACGATGCATTAAGAAACATATATGGTTTTATTTGCGAGAACCTTATGGAGGACTATGGAAATGACCTATTTTACGTCAAGTTGACTGGCTATGCAATTTTTACTTCTCTCTGCTCGCATTAGAGCACTAACGTTTGGTCTCTAGCACTAACATGCACCAACGAACACACATGGTTTAACTCGCGAAAGTTTACGAAAGTGTATGGGGGGCCAACTTGACGTTAAGTTAACCGACGATTCTTCCTTCTTTTTCTGTTCCTACTAGAGCGCTACCGTAGGGTCTCTAGCACTCACGTACATTAACGATGCACTAACGAACCAGAACGCTTAAGCCGCGAAAGCTTTACGAAAGTGTATAGGGCCCCTCAAGTTCCCCCCTCCCCCCATTTTTCTGCTCTCTTTGTTCCCATTGGAGCACTGACGTTAGAGTCATGTGCATTAACGTGAATTAACGATACACTAACAAATGCATGTGGTCTCATCCTCTAACTCCAAATAGGGGCAAGACTAAGACACCACAAAAGCAGTCTCTATGGCCAACAAACAAACAGTACTTCTATGAAAATTTACAAAAAGAAATACAAATTCCGCTATGATGAATAAGGGATAATCCAAAGTGCTGACAGCTGCTAAACCAAATACACCGAGGCGACCCACTAGAAAGACGTTTCAACAATTCCCATCAAGATACGCACCAACCTTTTTTTTTTTTTTTTTTTTTTTTTGAGATTTAAAGTATTTCGCTCGTTAACGAAACAGGAGTAGGAAACTGGAAACCCCATCGTCAAGTCGCCTTTTGCTGGCTGAAAACAGCCTTGGCAGCTGCTAATATCTTCGCAACATATAGGAACTCCAATGCAGGGCCAGAGTTGTTTCTGTCAGAATGTTGCTTCCCAGCTGCGTACAGGATTGGTGACCTCATTGAAGGTACATGACGTAGCCCGAGCAGCAGATCATCGCTGGGTCCAGTCGGCTTTTGCAGGCTGCAATCATCCCCCTAGAAGATAAACATCAACACTGCTCGAAAGGAGGACCAGCAGAGATTGTTCCATTTCATTCACTTTATTTTTCATCTGCGAGCGATTCATTATTTCATCTCCTCTTCTGTTGTGTCTAATGCCTCCCCGCAATAAAAACGGATGTTTTAGGATGTATTTTCATTGACGATGGCCCATAGGGTCATTGGACAGGGGACGGAGCCAATGCATAGCGCCTAGTTCGTAAAGACAGACTTTTGAATGGTCTAGCTTGTTGTGGCTTGGAAGTGCGCTATTGGGGAGCTACCCGGACCTTTGGTCTCCCCAACACTTAGGCGGAGTGGGTGTCCCAAGTATCCATCAGTCGGGTGTGCAAGAGATTTCGACGCCAAGCAATTTATGACTTCGCCTCGATTTCAAGATTGGTGACAAGGGTGATTAAGGTAGGACCTATCAGCCTCGTTAGCTCCTCAGAATTAACACGGAGATGTGTGAACATTTACGGCATCCTTTCACCATGGCTCAATAACATCCTAACAACAAGTCGCCTTCGCGGATAGACAAGCTGAAGAATAAGAGACAGAATGAAGAGAAAGTCACCTGACGATAGAAGAAAGAACAGTTAGTGGATCAAACAGTGACAACGTAGAGAATAAAGCAGTACAGGAACGAGGAAGTATCGTATCGAATATTACACGATATCTTGTAATTAAAGTAAAGAACGAAACTAAAAGTCCAGGTGGTTTGAAGGGCTTATCCCCTTTCCTCACACAAAAACAACCTAATTACGTTGCAGGCGAGCTAAACGTTTAAAAACTACGCAATGCAACTTTTTTTAGTGGAAATATCTACCTACAAACAGACAAATAATCTCCTGAAGATGACATCAATTGGATCTCTTTAAGTTAATATTGAGCCACACCGCGAACTGAATTTTACACTGATCGTAATACCTTGTTGCGATTTTAAATGTTCCTGAAGTGGAGATTAAAAGAGACCTCGCCAGTCAATCCGTATTCAATGTTAGACGCATCAACAGCAAAAAGACTGGCCAGCTCCAACCCACATGGTCTCTAATTTTCACAATTGCCTTGCTACATCTTCCCAATGTCTTGTTTACATTACTAACATTTTATCATGGTTAAAGTTAATCAAGATCATTTTAGTAATGTAAACGGTAGTTACTGTTAACGCGGGTTTCAAATTTAACTTGCGTCAACTTACGACGGTTATCTTGTAACGTTAGTAAGAAGCGGCTGTCTAAACGCAAGTTAGTCATTAGGCGGGGCTCACTTCGTGAATTTATTTATTTCTTTATCGAAATATATAGTATCCTAGTGGTGCGTATCATTCGTAAAGTATAAAAGAATGATGGAAGAACTAATCTACAAAATTTGATGCTACAATCAATTCATTTCTGTTCATTTTTTATAATTTAATCCTTTCCCGTGTAACAAGAAGATTCTTTACTCTACGAAAACTTCTTCCTGTTTCTTTACAGGGAATGGTAGAACAAGCACGATAACCAAGTTATTTTCGGTAGTCTGAACGCAAGTTAGTTTTACCCGTAAATCTTAACATCGTAAAAGGTTAGTAATCTAAGCAAAGCGTAAGGATCCGAAGGCAGCTTCCTAACTATTGCAATGTATTAATTAATATCAGAAGTGCTATACCCTACAATTCTTATGGGCATTTGAGAGACGTTATCCACGTTGACTTCTATTTTACATCACCGAGAGTCTATGAACTCGAGCATCCGGTGACCTTGGAGGTGGCGATCTGCTGCGAAGTGAAAATAAAACTAAGTCCTGGTTCCCAAAGTGGATTTTATATAAGGGTTGGTCAGTGTTAAAATATCATGCAGCGCTAAAAGTCTGTTCCTTCGGGGCCAATGGTGATGGGCACATGATGTTTGGAGGTCATTGGCCTCCGTTACGTATGGGGACGTACTGACCCCCCACCCCACCCTCGTTTTATCCTCCTCCACCCCACCCTCCCCATATCCTCCTCTACCCCACCCCTCGCCAAATTTTTGAAAAAACTAAGGAATTGGTATCTTTCTTTCCCCTTACCTCCCTCCCCGTCATTCCGAACGGGGTTGAAATCTTCCTTTCCCAACCCCTACCCAGGTCTCTTGCCCCTGGACGCCGTGTGCTCTGATCCGTGGTATTGGGGTGCGTTGGTTCTGTTCCTGTAACAAAGTGATATATACATATAAGTTTGCTTCATGTTGATTCTCTTTTGTTAACATGGGATGTTTTTTGGCGACTCTGATTGACTGATTGTTCCAGCCAATGGGGAGGCTACTTGATCGGGCGTCTTTGATTGGCTGCTTGATTCGGCCAATGTGGGAGCAGGTAGATTATTGGGCTTGTATTTATATGTGTGTAATTTTTGTACAGACTCAGAGGCACTGAAGTAAGGCGTCTGTTATGGGTGAGTTGGGTCCTTGCAAAAATAATAAATTTAGTATTAAAATACGGAGATTTTAAGTTCGTAAATATTTAAATGAAAATTTTTCTGTGATGCATATCATTAATTTTGTTTAGTGTTTGATTTACATATTGCTTAATTCTTTTAATTTGAGTAGGTATACTCTATATTGATGTGTGTATTCTATATTGCTAGTGAATATTTCTAGAAGGGAAACCGTTAGGATTCTTGAACATTACTGTTTAGTTAGTTTTAAAGAGGTCCCGGAAAGCAGCTGGAAGAACAAGGGAGCTTGTGGAAGTTTACCGGTCACGAGAGGACATTCATCTCTGACATAGTTTGCCGCCTCTTGGTAACGGTTGATGGTTATTATGTGTTTGAACGGAGGCGGCCGAGTATAAAAGAACAGAGGCTAACCTCCAGAGCAAAGCTACTTCGTGTGCAGTGTACAAGTGAGAGGCAAAAAGTCTGTTTCCTACGATACAGGCCTAGCAAAGTGTGCAATGCTGTTAGTGTTCGGTAGTTTCTGAGAAAAGCTACTTCGTGTGCAGTGTACAAGTGAGAGGCAAAAAGTCTGTTTCCTACGATATAGGCCTAGCAAACTGTGCAATGCTGTTAGTGTTCGGTAGTTTCTGAGTAAAGCTACTTCGTGTGCAGTGTACAAGTGAGAGGCAAAAAGTCTGTTGAGTGCGTTCAGAAGTGTATAAACACAGGACTGGCTGAGAGCAGCTTCCCAAGTAAAAATAGCATTTTGCTGGTAGAGAGCAGAGTAGCTAGGGCACACAGGGAACCATCCCTGCCGAAAAGAAAAAAACGTGTGTGCGTGAGTGACTGTGTGCGAAAGCGTATAGTGCGCGAAAGGGATTAGTGAAATACAGTGGCAGTGAAATCCCTTCGCGAGTTTAGCACGAGTGCGAAGAAGAGACGGAAAGCTACTACGGACAAAGACAACAGAAAGGACAACACAGACTTGACTAATGACCAGGACGAGGCAGAGGCCAGTGCAACCCCCGGAGCAAGAGAAGCAGCCAGGGCGCTACTTGAAGTGGGTAAGTACACAAGTTTTCACTCATTTAGTGCTTCTGATTCTGAAATTTCCGATGTTAGTATGTCAGATTCTGAGGGCGAAAGTACTCACAGTGTTAAGAGTGGTGTTTTTTCCCCAGACTATTCCTATTCAAACAAGCTCAAATCACCAGATCAAAATAGAAGTTCCCTTGAGTCCACTAAAAGTAACAAGGTACCACCACAAGTAAAAAAATCCTTTCCACCTATCATTGTTCCAAACAGACAGATTCTCACAGATATTAATCGTAAATTTGGTAACGTCACAGCCACAACTGTCAGCAGGGGGTTCAGAATAGCGGCATGGAACGAAATGTCCTATCGCAGCATCCTGGACTACCTTGCCGAACATAACATAGAGTATATACACAGAGCTAATGTTAGCGAAAGACAGATCAAGGTAGTAGTAAAAGGTTTCCCATCAGACATGCCTATTGACGAAGTGGAAGACTTTCTGAAGACAGACTTAGGAACAGACAAAGTTGAAGTTTATCAAATGTCAAAAAGAGTTTATTTTGATGCAGATAAGAAAGAGCAAGGTAATAAGAAAATTCCCTTGCCTCTCTTCCTCATCAAATTGCCAGATGCCCAAACCAAAAAAAAGTTGCTTAAGATGAATCACATTTGTTGTATTGCTGTTAGATTTGATGACTTTAGGCCCCCAGACAGGAAATAGTACAATGTCACCAATGTCAAAACTATCACCACAATGCATACGCTTGTAATCTCTCACCTAGATGCGTGAAGTGTGCCCAAAGCCATTTTAACAATCAGTGTAGGAAAGCTAGAGACCAACCTCCCACCTGTTGTAACTGTTCTGGCCAGCATCCAGCCAACTACCGTGGATGCGAGGTTTACAAGCGCACTGTGGCAGCCAAAAGGGGCTCTGGTAATGCGAGGGAAAGAAGTGATGCAATCTAAACAAAGGAGCTACCCAAGGTACTCATGGTATTCAAGGTAACGACAATAAGGTAGAGACTACAAAAAAACAATCTCCTACTCACAACTTACCTTCCACTTCTACTGCAGAACCTCTTCCTGTTCCAACCCAAAAACCCAACACCCTAACCACTTCAACAGAACCAAATAGCCCAGCACCTCAGGAGAACTCTCAAAACTCTCCAACCACTCCCAACATCCCATCAAATAACCCCGACCGAAAAGACCTCTCACACCTAAACAGTATAGAAAGGCCAATATAGGTGTACAGGAAGCGCTTTTGCAACTAGTTTCACTTGTAGGAAATAACAGTAACATGAAGGTAGTAATGCAATATGTTCAAGGTTTTCTAGATAGGTTTTTTAAATGGATAGCTGGCCTAGCTCAAACCAAAACATGGAATATGCACACGCAAACTTAACCAACACACCTCAGTTAAAACTCATTTATACACACTATGGCAGTAAATATCCCCATGAGAATACTCTCTTGGAATGCCCAGGGCATTTTTGAGAAAAACACTGAACTTGAAGAACATTTACTAGAGCACAAAGTAGCAGTAGCATTAATTTGTGAAACAAAGCTTACACCAGATAAGAGTATTAAGATTAAAGGGTACAAAATATATAGAAAGGATAGACAGGGCATTGGTCAGGGTCTTGGAGTTCTCCTAGCAGTGAAGAATAAGATTAAACATTGTGAACTCCCCATCCCCCCCCCCTCAATACAATAGAAGCTGTTGGCATAAAGTTGTATATCAAAAACAGGCCTCTTAATGTAATAGGAGTTTACAACTCACCATCCAAAAGCATAGATACTAATGACGTAAGAAACTTAGTAAATATAGGCCCCAGTACATTGCTAGTAGGAGACTATAATAGTAAACATGGAATATTCTGTAGCCGTGCCTCAAATCCGAATGGCACTAAACTATACAATTTCCTGCAAGGATCACCTATACGAGTGTTGAGTCAATACCAACCTACTCACTATCCAACAAATGGTAATAGACCAGATGTACTAGATTATGCACTGCATAACAATGTACCATTTTATCTGGAAATTAAGGTGACGGATGATCTGGACTCTGACCACCTTCCAATAACAGTAACTATTAGAGAACAACCTGACATAGATAGCAACCCCAAAATACCAAATCATGCGAAAGCAAACTGGTCACTATTCCGAGAAACAGAAGCAACATTCCACGGGAGTATTCTATCAATAACGTGTTAGAACTGGAATCTGCAACTACAGAGCTCACAGATATAATCACACAAGCTAAAGACATTTCAATACCTATAATGGAACCAAAACGCGACACACCCTCACTTCCTACACACATTAAAAAGCTAATACAATTACGCAATAACGTTCGAAAAACTT
>JAGDQP010009146.1:7586-60404 GCA_022664845.1 Lepisma saccharinum
GTTCAGCAGTTCAGTGTTTTTTTATACAAAGTGTCAACTTCCATTTTCCCGATCAATATAAATGCTTACGGAGATGTTTTTGATTTAATTCCTTTAAACAACTCGAAAACCTCTAAACTCCGTAACAATAAATAATAATATAGTCTGGGACGATCATATAACAAACCTCAACAGTAGAATATTGTCCTCTCTTTGTTATACACTTTATAGGTCAAATAAATGCAGTGGTAACCAAAAGCTTACTAAAAATATACTACTCAAAATTCTGCTTTTTTGCTTAATTCTGGCATCATATTGTTGGTAAGATATTCTAGCAAATTCTAAAGCATATTTCGGATAAACAAGACAACTAAAAATTATTTATGGATTCAAAGGAAACCTGCAAGCAAACTTTCAACTCAGAATATCCTCACACTACCAAACTTGTACTGTTATACATATATAGGGAAGTTCAGTGGATAATGGTGTAGACCAGAAGTTCACTGTAGTCTGTTATTCGGTAAAATATTAGCTACTCATTCCAATTGGAAAATTACGAAATTTAGATCAGAAAATTTATTGAGCATGATGAATGCATCAAGTTTCATGAGGAATGAAACAAGCAAGGCAGCAATGGATAAGCAATAGAACCGAAACAAATGCAGACCCCTACAGCAACCTGAAACGTAACACCAGAGGAAGTTTCAAAAACAGAATGTGAAAATATCTGACGCAGAAAATTCAGGAGAAAGAGGTAAGCCAAATGACGTAATAAATCTATACGGAAAGGTCTCATTAAGAGAAGGTTACTAGTCAAGGCTAAGGATGATTCAAATGAACGTAGAGATCTTTACGTGGATCTGACTAAAATTCTCGATGTATGAAAAGAAAAACTGTTTGGACAAGTTTCTTAATGTATACTTAGGTGAGGTGAACAAACATAGAAATTTGAAATCCATACCGCAAAACCGTTGATACCCGAGCCTAGCGAGAAGGAGATCGAAATATCAATAAAGAGGTTGAAAAAATTCAAATAACGTAGGATTGACAAAACTCCAGCAAAATTAATTAAAACGGGAGGAACAGCATTACATAAATTGATTAGTGCTATATGAAGAAAGGAGCTTCCAAATGAGTGGAAAACCTCATTACTAGTTCCAGTTCAAAAAAAGCTAAAAAATCTGACTAATAATTACCGCGGAATCTCTTTACTGCCAACATGTCAACACTTTGTTACAAAGTGTTCACTAATATCCTGCTAACACATGAAAAAATTCGAGATCACTAGTGTAGACTTAGAAAAACGAGAAATACGTGGGACAAGAATGTCGCCTTGAGACAAATATAAGAGATGAAATGGGAATACAATGGGACGGTTCACCAGCCATTCATTGGCATTAAAAAAGCATGTGATTATATCAAAAGGGAGAAAATATAAAATATCCTGATAAGATTTGTAATTCCGAAAAAACTTGTTCAGTTAGTGGGGATGTGTGTCAGCAATTCCATAAACAGAATGAGTATAGGTAATATGTTAAATAGTTTCAAGATTCGCAGCTGGTTGAAACAAGGTGATTATCATTTACTTTGCCGCTACTCTTTAACGTTGCATTAGAATATGCGAATCCAAAAAACAAAAGAAGTTAAGAAGGGATTAACATACTGAACAGCTTGAACCAACCGTTCGTATACGCGGCTGACGTAGATTTAATAGGAGACGATATAGATACATTACAAAGTAACATCTATGTGTTAGTAGAGACTTGCGATAAGATAGGTCTACAGGGGAACGTAGAGAAAACAAGAAGGAACTGAAATAGAGATGCGACAATTAAGAATTAGATTATAGAAAATGTAAACAAATTTTTATACTTAAGACTATATAATGTAACACGAACAATGTGACGGAAGATACGAAAACTCGCTTAACATTGGGCAATTCATGTTTGTATTCAGTTTAAAAAATCCTAACCGATTAATATAAAGAAAGTTGAAATTGAAAATATACAAAACGGATATTCTGTCGGTAATACTTTCTGGTTGAGAAAGTTGAAGTACGACCCTGGAAGATGAACTTAAATTGCGTGGGTTTGAAAATAAGGTTTTAAGATAGATATACAGGTCAACACCGACAAACTGACCAGAGAATAGAGTAGACTGCATAATGAAGAACTCCGCACTCTGTATAATTCACCCGATACTATAGGGTAAGAATAATTAAATCGCGACGGCTAATACGGGCAGATCATATAACTCGGATGGGAAAAACGAAGATTAGAGATTCTGTTGGGAAAACTGAGGCGTCATTGGGAGGATAATATTAAAAGGAATCTTGTCCAGGATACAACCTAATGGCGAACGCTTGCTACTAAGGTGATAAACTTCCGAGTTCCGTAAGCCATAGGACCAGAAGATTAAATGAGTATAAAACATGATAATTCTAGGAATTTCGAATCAGGAAACGATAATTCATGTCGAGTGATTTATTTCCTTGATCGTCCATCGTTTAAAGTAACAATGTTTTCCATGTTCTTTTCGGGGAACACGAAAAATTTGGAATATATATACAGGGTGCTGCAAATAACCCTGACAAAAGCACCTCAAGAAATTCCTAATATGAAAATATGAAAAAAGGTAGACCGTCGAGAGTGCATAAATGATTTGTTTCAGCGCCATAGGCTGTCAAAAGCGTAGGAAAATGAACTCTAGAACTTGCTATTTACAATACTAGGGTCTATTAAAAGCAAAATTCAGGCAGAATGGTGGGCCCAAAGATTTCAAACCTGCTTTATCCAAAAATGCATATTGTGGCTAAGGCGGTAGCACGTCTAACTATGAATCGGGTGTCTTGGATTCAAATCCCTGCCAGAGCGCTCGAGAATCTTCAGCAGTGCTCCCATGGCGTTCTGGGGTGCACACAGTCTCCTGTCAAATATAGTACCAGAGTGTTTTGGTATTCCTGGCCACTTTGGGAGGTAAAGGCGGTCGAGCGTGGGACTCATCACCCAATCCACTTCGCGTTGTTGGTGGAGAATATATGAAGCGCTACCTCCACTTCCCCCATGCGCCGATAAGGGCGCGTGCGCCCTGCACAGAGGATACCTTTATTGTTGTATATTCTCCAACTGGCACAAATATTGTAGTATATTTTAAGAACTAGAAGGTAATTTGTAAATACTGATTAACTGATTACTTTTTAAGCAATATATTTAGATGATCTCGAATTCATCTGATGATATTTATCGCTGGATTTTGTCTTTAGTAACTCAGTGTTCTTTTCATGTTTTTCACTAAAGGTTTCACACGACATTAAAACTTGCTTTTACTGAATGGACTAAACTTTTGCTTGCAACTTTTTCTCAGTCCATATGTATCATAGTGCATGAGTGAAAATAATATCCCCATAGTGGCACATTGTTATCCGGAAGACACAACAATAATTCATTTTTTAGGTTACTGTGGAGAATGTCTTTAAAATTTGGGGGCCGCGGACTATCGGGTTCGTCTTTTTCTCGTGAAACTGGGCTTTGATTGTGGGTTATTATTATTGTTATTTTACATTTTCTGGAAATCGAGGACAAATTAGGGAACAGAAAGAACTGGGAACGGAAGTGTTATTTCGGGGACTGACCCCGAAAATCGGGAACCTTACCCTAGTTGAAACCAGAGGTAATATATTACCCATTGATGTTCTCGTCTTTATTTCTTTTCACACTTGATATACTCTTTTATCGTACCTTGCCTTCAATGTAAATATTCTTTCTGGACTAGAGACATGTCAGATTGCTTCAATGAGATAATTTCGGATGCCTCTTGTTCATTCTTTCTACCACATATAAAATGACGAAATGTATTCTTAATATGTAAGGATTTTAAATAATAATATTAAACCGGTCCCTAAAGGGAGAAGTAAACCTGCATGCTAATTGGCAAGTCCCCAGGTTGCGTATAGGGGAAGGGCCAGTAGATACACTGCTTTGCCATGAATAAGGAAGTTTCCAAATAGGTTGTCATGGACAGGCAGAGGCAGTAGTATCAGGATGTTTGGGCGTTTCAGGTGGGACTGAACCCTCAAGAAATCACACAAAAATCCAAAGACGCCACTGTGACCTGGCGAGTAGGTGCTGCATCAAATAAGTACTCCCCGTTGTTGCCTTGCCCAGTTAAATCAAACAAGCCATGGCCGCAAATCTAGGCGCAACAAAATAACAATATTGTGTTGCACCTATTGCTAGTGATTCGACCGGTCAGAATCAGATTACCTCCAAAGCAGGACTTACCCGGCAGCGTATCAAATGGACCAACCGAATGAACAAAGACGTGATACAGTGCTAAATGAAATGCACAAACCTCGAGAATTGCCTAGTAGGATACAGACTCGAACTCCTAAAACAATTCCTAGAAATATACCCAGAAATGGTTCCAAAATTAACTGAATAGAATATCGTGAACGCCAAGAGAGCAATAGTAGTAAGAGAGTTTATCTAAACAACGGAAATGATAAACATCAAAGTCGAAGTCGAAAAGGAACTACAGCCACAAGGCACAACACAACAGTCACATCAAAACCACAGACCACAGTTTCAGATGGACCAACTACATACCCAGATAGCAGAAACAATCATGAAAAATATGATTAAGAAAAAGTCTGTGAACTACCAGAAAATTTAGAAAGGCACTTTCAGAAAGTTCTACTAGAATTCACAGTCACACACCCATGCTCCAGACACATGCAAACTGACTACTATGCACAAACTCAAGCAGACAGTAACATGCCTAAATACAAATCAATACTTACCAAATATTTAAATGAGTGCAACAATACTGAGAAAGTACACTTAAGGGTATACTGCACAGCCGTCAGCACAGTTGAAACATTAGGCAAAAACATTTTCATAGTAAGAGAGCACAAGAAACTAAAGGAAAACTGATAAACAATCTTGGATGCATAGACTAGAAACATGTATGGAGAATATATGAGTAAAATTAGGGTGACTAAGACAATACAAGAAAGGTAAGAGATTGCCAAAATTAATTAAACATGTAACTACAATCATCAAGCCCATCAAGATAGAGTTACTTACCGAAGAAAATATTACTCAGATACTTAATAAATACATGCAGCAGCTCAGCGTCTACTCAAAAAGACTCCTCAAATACAATGAACATAAAAGCAAGAAAACACAAGACAAAGAATTCACCAATAATGAAAAGGAATTCTATAAGAACCTTCGTAAATAAGAGCCCAGTAAACTCCATTCAACCACAAATATAGAGGACTTCACAAATTACTGGTCAGAAATATTGGAATACAAGTCAATACATGACAAAAACGCTACCTAGATTTAAAAAAAAACGCGTATCCAAAACATCTAGAATGGAATGGTGCCATATCACAGAAGAAAATGTCAAAGATGCAACATCTAAAACCAGAAACTGGAAAGCCACAGGACCAGACAATATCCACAACTTTTGGTACAGAAAGCTAACGGTATCGCACAAATTCATTTCCAGATAGTTCAACGACATCATCCAAACACCAAACTCAATGCCAACCTTTCTCACGCAATACAGAACTTTTATACTAACAAACCAAAACAGTTAAAATAACCCATCAGCATACAGACGAATTACGAGCCCCCAAGAATCTACAAAATACTGACCTCTATACTTGCAAAGAAAGTAAGCAACCACCTAGACTCCAATAATATGACAGAAGAACACAAAGGATGTGTGTAAAGTACAAAAACATGCAAATAACATGTTATAATAGATATGGTAATCACAGCCCAGACAATTAATAAAAAAAACTAAATATGGTGTACATCGACTACAGTGTCGGATCATAATATTAAACACGGTCGTAATTGTAACTTGACAAATTCTATTTTTTCTTCACTTTCCCTGTCAAAATATTATTATATTATCATATTTATTATAATAAGTGTGTTAGGAACGATTAGTGGAGGTTAGGAAGGTCAGGTTTGGTTCTTTTCTTTTAATTATCCCCGATAGAACGCCGCCATTTTCAACGTTGTCTTATGACCATCTTTACTATTATGATCAGCGGTATCAACTGCAGGAAAGCATTTGACAGTGTACCCCACTCGTACCTAATTCACATTTTCAAGATATACAAAATCAACGAGAACATAATAAAATTCCTGAAACATGCCATGGAAACATGGACCACAGTACTATGCTTACCAGGAGAAGTGACTAACATACAGAGGAGACCAATTCGGATATCAAACGGGATATTCCAAGAAGATTCCTTCAGTGCATTATGGTTCTGTATGGCCCTAAACCCGCTAAGCCACACACTCAAAAGTACAAACTACGGATTCACTCTCAAAATACCGAGAAATGAGAAATACACGAGTGATCTTCTCTTATACATGAACGACCTAAAACTATACGCAAGGTCCCCCGAACATCTGAACCAACTTCTAAGTATCACTGCCAAATTTAGCACATCGATCAGAATGAACTTCGGTATAGAAAAATGTAAGGCGCTCCACCTAATGAGAGGCACACTAAAAAGTCGCATTATTTTCAATAGATTAGGATCAAATTATTGACTCACTCACAGAAGAAGAAAGCTACACACACATAGGATTTCTCCAAGTTCATGCTGTGCAACACTAAAATCAAACTGAAACTGGAAGAGGCATTCCAAGATAGGGTTAACGTTTTTATAAAATCTACCTAAACACAGGTAACAAAGTCAAAGCCATAAATACATACGCCATTCCAATCCTAACATGCTCATTGGTAGTCATTAAATGAACAGATACTAATTTAGAAGACCTAAACAGAACTAACAGAACCAGCATCACGAGACACCGAATGCATCACCCCAGGGAAGCAACAGAACGAATCACACTACAACCCAACCTAGGAGACATGGGAATTCTATATATAAAGGGATTACAACTCACCTACATCTCTAAACTCAGAAAATATTTCATGAGCAAACAGAATAACATGTTCAAAGTTGTCTGTGAAATTGATGTAAGTAGCACACCATTAAGGCTGGAAAATGAAAATTATAGGACAGAAAACAATGACGAAGAACAGCAGAAATAACAATCTGGAAATAGAAAGAGCTCCACGGTACAAATGCTAACCGGCTAGACAGCCCATGGGTTTTCAGTTGAGCTGATGACTATTTCACTTACGCGTTTCTAGTGAAGGAATAGTTACTCGAACTATTATTTTCAGTTCCGTGTTATTAATTTGGTTAATGAGCAATTTATGTAGGAAAAATCAGAAAGATATGCTACTTGTGCTAGAGTCTCAATTTTCTAATTATGAACTATAGTTAATTAAAAAACAACAAATCACCTAAAATCCAATTCTTGTGGATTAGAGGCCTCAAACTTTCTGTTCATATGGCGTCTTTTATGCGATTTCACTGATGAATGTGGCTTGCAAATAAGTTATGTCGTAAATTTTGATGTAGTATAGGAGAGTTGGCGTTTTTGTCCTTGTGCAAAATGAAGTTGTTTTTTTTTAAAGAAAAGCTATGTTACAATTGAATAGAAATGTCGACTTTCTGCTATGATTCACCAAGTTAAATTCTACACTGAAAGGCGTGATGGTTGAAACTGCTGTCGTTGCAGTGTATAATATGTTGGGTCATCAACTGTCACTTTGACTCCAGTTTCTTTCGTAGCTCATTTGAATTCAATATTGTATTACAGGTTGAGTAGCTACACAGTACGTATATGTAATTCTCAATTATTCCATTTTTATTATCATATTTACTTCTTTTCTGCTCAGATGTGATTCACTTAAGTTAACTGGACAAACACGTTGTTATGCATAACATTAATTTCCTAATTTCATCAAATTACAATATTCTGCTCACTTCCCATTTTCATAGTAAACCATTAAAAGTAAGTAAACCACTACTACTACCATATACCTCATATTATGAGGTCTATGGTACTACTGGGCGTGGTTTAAACATGCAATGCAAATTATATTAATAACATGAAAACTGCCAAGTTCTACACGAAATTTGTGATTTTGATGTATATTTGGTGAGAGTCAACTCTTATTGTCACTACTTAAAAATTCAAAGTATTTGTATATCGTATTTTGGTAATGGTATTAAGTTGGTGTCAATTTTCTATGCTATTAATTAATTATATTTCAACTCTTGTCCCTTTACTACGTACTTTTACACGAGTTTTTATTTTCTTAAAACAGTAGCTCGTTACCAGTTTTTGAAACAACTGTACCCAGGGGAGTCGAAAACTTACTATTTGAATTCAGTTTGAGAACGGTGTCTAGATAATCGTCCAGAAGTGTACCTGTCGTTATTGAGCGTAGCTCTGCTTGCAGCACAGTGTGTGCTGTATTGTTTAAAGTAGGATCTTCTCGAACGACCATGTAAAAATGTAGGTACATTTGTCTTAGAGTAACTGACACTGAAACATGAAGCTACCTAAAATATTTCTTAAGGTAATCAACTTTAAATTAGGGAGTTTTGTTTGAATTTATTAATGACCTTTAGGCATCTAAGGCTCAGACCGCTATTGTGTTTGATTTTTCATCTGTAGAATGCGTAATTTTTATTTGAAAATTTACTGACGGGTTTCTTAATAACTTCCCTGTTTTTCTTTCCTGGATTAAAGAATAGGAACAGAAAGAATCGATTTATTTCTGTAATAGTTGTAGTATAAATCTTTGCTTTCTTTATTAATAGAATTCAAGTCGTTAAAAGTCATTTAAAGAGATCTGAAATGGTATTGAGTGAGTAGTAGGTAAGACGGATAAATGTACTTTATGCAGTTTTATGTACGAATAGTTAATTCCAGTTAGGGTATTTGTTGAACATGGAATTGCTATTTGCTCAATTTAGCTGACACTTGTAGAAACTCATTTTGATGCTGATTAATCTGCGGAAGTTCGGAGGCAATTAAACTTTCTCAACCAGTCAATTGACGATACAAATTAAAATACAAACAATTATCGCGACAAAACCCAATTCAATTCAAAGTTCAAATACAGTATATGCTTATATTAAAGAAGAAATAAGAAACTTAAATACTATTACATTATTCAACAACTTTAGAGACTTTTCTGTTATCTGTTACATTTCACTATAGTTTATAAGCAAAGTTATGCTCGTCTTATAGTGATTCTGTCACAAAGTTGTTTATTACTATTTTTCAAGGAAAAGATCACAATAGAAAGTAAATAACATGTTTTTGTGTACTAATGGAACTAAAATTGGGAATTAGAACAATACTCTACTTATTTTTAAAAAAAAAAATCCGAATAAATTATCTGAATAAGCTGCCAAAATCACTTAATGAAATTCTCATTAGTGATTAGATGAGATAGATTAGATACATATCAGTCACCTCGGTGGATGTGTTCTTACGTAAGCGTTTATGGTTGCAGGCAGGACTTGGAGTTTAAAGTGGATTTTGAACTACTTTTAACATGTTAGCAGCAGGAAACGAACGGGAACTATTCATTACAAGGGAACGAAGAAAGCCATTGATCCACTCTCATGATACGCACTTTGAAATAAACTCTTTAAATAAAATTACACTAAAAATTATTTTGGCTTGCGTAAAACTATAAAACCAGTCATGGGATTCACTGAAACTATCTAATAAGTTGAATACAATGAACATTCCAGAATAACACAAGGACTACAACAATATGTAATCTGTGTAAGAGATGATTCTTAAAAAAACTGAAAGGTACTTAAAAAATTCATACTAAAAAGTAAAAAATAATTTTGTTAATGCATGACTAAATAGAAAAGCATAAACAAAATTATTTTTTACTTCTTAGTACGAATGTTTAAGAGAAGAAAGTTTTTTTATTTTTTCGAGTTATTTCAGTGTTCAGATACTTTTTCCTTACCCTATATAGGCCTACTGTAAGCTGATGTTTTGTCACCCAAATCCTAAAGTGTTCTGCAACCAGTCAAACGCAACATCGTCGTGGGCTAGAATTTATTTTAGGATAAAGAAGTTCCTACTAAAATAATAAACTATGTTTTTTGAAATATATAGAAGAAATATTAAAGCATTAATGGAATATTGTATTGGCACCCTTCTTACGTCGCTGTGCAAAATTTCATTTTTGTATGACGTCGGGAAATGAGTTAAGGTTGCAAGATGTGAGGACACTACGAACCATTCTGAATGAACGAAAAGTATGTAGAAAGAACATATTTAATAGCAGACTTCAAACTTCTTTTAAATAAAGCAGAGAAGGATTGGCACTTACTTTGCTTATGACAAAGAAGTTTCTCAGTAGAACGAAAGTAGTTATGGCAAATATGGTCATTATCCTTGCTCCTTGACAGTGGATGATGGAGAGAAGTACATGTAGCAGTGTCGAAGTTCTCACAATCTTCATTTCCTTTCTGGAAAAATAAACATAAAGCTATTTAACATTTGGAAACTCTCAATGTAACTACGAAAGTCCCCCCCCCCAAAAAATAGGACCATCAGTAACAATACACATATACATACGCTTTTACATATTTCGGTTAAAAGTATTGGATTTTGTGATAAGTCGTGCTTTCTATTATAAAATGGGAGCATTTGAAATTGTTCTACTTTCCAAAAAAAGAAAAGAATATGACATGGTCTTGAGAAAACTATCTAACTGTGTGGATTATGAACTCACAAGTTCATCATGCAACAACAAATATTCGCCATTTGTGTTCTATCCTGGGCAAGATTAAGCCAGTCTTCATCACGAACACCCATCTCTTGAATATTTCTTCCAATATTCTTGCTCTTTCCAACGTATTCTTTCCCTTCAGCTTCCCAACCACGATGAAATATAATCTTAGGTTTATCGGCATTCGAGCAATACGTGTATATAATATAATAAAACACGAGGGGATTCAGGTCTGAGCCAAAGTTGCCTAAAGGATTTACAAATTTCAAAAACTAAGGCATGCAATAATAGGTATTCAAACGAAAACTTCTTTTGTGGAAAAAAATAATTAATCAACACTGCGCATGTATGAGTTAATTATCCATTAAATGCACTTAATCTAAAATAACACAATCTAACCAAACCTTACTGTAAGATGGATAAGAACCTGAGTTGCAGCTCTATTTTTAAATTTAGTCAGAATAATTATGTTGTAACCTTGAACTGGCTAGGAATCACATATACAGCACTCACTATTTTCAAAATCTGGATAGAAAAAAAATAGCCACTAGTCACTTCTGATTTTGGCACTGGATGAGGACTAAAACATATATATAAAACATCCATTTTCCCTTAAAACGTCCTCCGAATTTAGCCAAATTCTCTTGAAAATTCAGTCAGAAAGCCCTCAAAATGACCCACTTTCAGGCCCCGTCCGCCAGATAAGCCGAAACTTATTAAGAGAGGCTGAGGGGGTGAAACTTTACAATAAAATCTTTCTCTTCAAACGTCCTCCGAATTTAGCCAAATTCACTGGATACTGAGTAAAAAAGTCACAAAATGACCCCCTTTCAGAGCTCGAGAAAAGCCGAAAACTTAAATCACCCTTTCACACCAATGAAGGTGTGGATTTGTTAATTGTCTCCTGACATTTGTCTGGTGATACTAAAGTCAGACAGACTCGGTATAATATAATAACGTGAGCCTGTACAACCATCGTCCTTATGAAATAAGTATCATCTGAAAAGAAGCCATTCAACAATATAATTAGGGTTACTATACGTCCATAATTTGTACGTGTAAAGACGACGTCATTACTTATAGAGTTTTAGTATGTAATCATAGGTTACTTTATTTTCTAAATGTATGAAATATGTAAATAATGTTAATTTTCTTTCTAGATCGCCCGGTCGTACTTATAATTATCTTAGGTGTGTACACTAGATTTCTTTGTAGTAATTTTAATGTTAGTTAGTAAGTGAAATTGTATGTTTGTGTTTCTGTATATCGTAATGATTTATTTGGTTCTTACTTCGTAATGTACTACAGATTCGTATATGGCGTGATAGCACAGTCTTCTAAATATATGATTTAATCTGGTAGAGTCCGTTTGACCAAATATCGTTTATTATAGTGGTTGATTTAGTCCCGAACGCGGGCTCTGTAATTATGAAATTAGTGGTTCATCTCTTTTTGCAGTGATAACTTCGGCTTAGGTCTTTTGGAAAGGAGAGTGTCTAGAGAATGGATACTAACTCCAGTGCAAGGTATAGGTATAACGACTCCTGTGGAAGTCGGGGGGGGGGGGTAGGAGAGAGTACTGACTCCAGTCCAAGTCAGGTAGGTAGAGGTGACCACTTTTGGGAGAGAAGAAGTGATACTTCTAAGGCTCTTTACTGGCCTTTTATATCCCTGTCTGTGGGCGTATTTTTATTGTTTCCAAGTCTTACCGCTTGGTGTTAATGTCGTCTGCTTCTTGGTGTGCTTATGCAGCATTATGTAATGTTTGTTGTCTGTGGGTTGTTTACATTATAGCCTTGTTAACATATTGACCCAATGAACCACATTCTATTACAATATGTAAATTGTGTAAAAAAATTTGTCTCCTTTTACTTTATGTACCAAGATATGATAAAATATTAAATATGCTTATTTGACTAGGTACGTAAATTGTGTATGTGTTTGTATTATATATTTCATTCTTCTTCTCTCATTCTATAACCTTTTTGCAAATAAAATTTTGGTCAATTGTTCTGTTCTTCGGCTCCAACTTTAGTTTGGCAACCTTGCCCGGGCAGAGCGGAGCGGGCAATCGCAGCTTTGACACACTTTCACCCAGCAGGAATCTCAGTCGCGCGAAGAACAGAGATAAGTTGAAAGGACCGAAATAAGTATTTCGCTTTCAACAGACAAAGTATTCTCAGAGAGAGGCAAAAAAAAAAAAAAAAAGAAAGAGTGTGAGATAGTGAATTATGTTGTCTTCAAGTGCTGTCATCGGATTGCTGTCTCCAAAAGCTAAAATTGATGCTTGCCATCCCGACTTTCTATTAATTTTAAGTTAAGATGTTTGAAATTGAAGTTGGTTTGTACGGAGCGACGAGCCACATGTTGATTTTTGATTTTGATTTCCTTGTGTGTGTGTTAACGATAAGTGAGAATTTTTAAGGTGTTTTTTTATGCGTGAAACTGAGGGAAATGATATTTATATATGTATTTGTAGTGGAAATTTTCTGGATGCATGGGCTGGAGGAATAACTGTAGTAGTCGGGAATTCTAGGCTCCTCCTGAATAGAAAGGGAGTAGAGTGCTTATGGCTAGATTGAAAACGGTACGGTGTATTTGTAGAAGTGAGCGTTAAAGTAGAGTATAGAAAATTGGAGTATGGGATTAGCGGTCTAATTTGGTGCAAATAATGTAGTTACTTTACTTTTCTTTATTGGAAACAGTAGGGAAGTAGTAGGAAGGCCGTAGTAGTTTAGACTGATATTTGGGGTACAAATGATTATGGAGTATTTTAGTAGTGGATGCGTGCGGTTGGGTTATTTGATGAAGTAATTATTAAATGGTGTATCCGAGAATTGTAAGGATTAATGGCGTAGTGGATGCCTGCGGCTGGATTACCCGATCGTGCTTGTATTATGTGGTGACATTGGAAATTTATGGATTATTTTCTATGTGACGACTGCGGTGGGATTATAGAAGAGTGTTAATTTAATGTTATAATCGGGATTTGTAAGTAATATTTTGTAGAGGATGCATGCAGCTGGGATACTAGGGTGTAGAGTAATTTAAGGCGAAATTGGGACTTTTTTAGATCATTGATTGTAGAGGGATTGCGCTGGCGGAATTACGGGAAGTGGAATAATGAGAGGTTTTATGGTATTTCTTGTAGCGATTTTTTAGCTAATGTTGTGTGTCTGGGTAAATAACAAATATAACTTTTGATCGGAGTACTGGTTTCAGTTGGCTGGTGTCTGAAGTTTTTGTACTCTGACGGGTATCGTAGCGTGGATAGTAGGGAAGTGTAGAAGGGATTATATAGAGTAGTACGGTAGTGTCTTTTACTATACGGAGCATTTAGATTGTAGTGTAGCAGATCGTGGGATCTGTATTTCTTAGATTGAATATCTTTGTGGAGGTTTCAGAGGATATTTTTGGCGGAAAAGTAGAGATCTAGAGAATACTGGGAATAGAATTCCGAATCCTATAATGGTCTATGAGGTATAAGCTACGAATCAATTAAACCAACCAATTTATGAGATTATCTAAGGTTATATTGAGTAGTGGACGTACACAAATACGCAATTACATATAAACAAATTGTATTTTCTAGAAACTGGCCTAGAGTAATGCAAGTATTTAAGAAGATCAAAAGGATTGATATTATATGTTGCATATCGATCTGTGTAGCCAAAACAGTTATTAATTAAGGCTATCTATCTAGCTCCGAAACAAGTATTCATAACAGTCACGTGGATAATTTTGCCGATAATTGAAGTGTATATATTGATTTTGAGTGATGTGATATCCTAAGGATTAAATAGAGCCGAAGTATATGAACCTTCACTTAAAAAAGGATCCTGCTGTCTTTTTGTTCATTTATTATTTAGACGATAGTTTCTTTTTTTACCTGAAAGTAATAGTTCTCCAAATCGATTTAAAAGTGGTCTACGCTTCTATAAGTAGTATTTTGAGTACGATTTAAATACTAATCAGTAAAGTTCGTCATCTCGTGTTAGGTACCTAATAGCCAAACCTATTTTGACAGAGATTCTCACGTTGAGAAAAGACAGTTCACTAGCTTTACATACGGAAAGTAAGTATTTTAAATCTTCTGTCTGTGTCCGTACCATACTTTACAAATATGAACTAAATGTCCGTCATTTTCACTTAAACGGTTGCTGACTGTTAATTAATTTAGAAATACATATCACACAATTAAAGACTCTCACGCTGCACACAAATGCAAATTGATCCTACAACATTAAACTGTACTAAGGGAGAAGTGCTGATTATCGTACTCCTTCCTAATTCCGTTCCCCGCCGTATTTCGGGCTGGAAGTGCACCCTGGTGTCAA
The DNA here is from genome assembly GCA_022664845.1 of Lepisma saccharinum. Lineage (NCBI taxonomy): Eukaryota > Metazoa > Arthropoda > Insecta > Zygentoma > Lepismatidae > Lepisma > Lepisma saccharinum. The sequence continues at coordinate 22,565 of JAGDQP010009146.1, forward strand.
CAGTTGTGTTATTTTTGAGTGAGGTAGGTACGCCAGCAGAAAGAGTTTCGTCGCACTGCGTGCGGGTGGAAGAATATTACAAGAGGATTAAATTTCGGTGAAGCCTAAAATATTTTACAAGATTGTCGTTAGCGACGTATCCTGAAGTGAAAGGTAAGAAATTGTCATATATTTAGTGCATAAATAGTATATGTACATGATGTAATTCCAGTGTAAAGTGAATATTGTGAAGTGGATTCCCTTGTTTGGGTAAAAGTAGGCGCCATGTTTCCTTTTACAGTTGAGCCGAATATCGCAGCCTGCATAGGTTCGAAATATCGCACGGGAGCGATATTAGGAAAAGCTTAGGTTCCGTTGTATGGTACATAACTCCAGCAATCGAATGAGTATTGCATTACATATATACGTGCTCAAATATAGCGTTGATTACTAAGGACAACGTACACAAGTTGTTTGCAAAGATATTAACTTCAAAAGAGATAAATTTCGTAAATGTTCCTGTATTTATTATAATCTAAAATGACCGCTATTCATTACAAAAAATAATAACTACAAAATGATGATTGCAGAGTAAAATATAATGAGACTACTGGGACATACCCATGATTTCACCCAAACTTGTAAAATCCTGGGATCCATTTCAATTCTGAAAATTTAGTGGTGTAAACTAGCAGAATGTAGGTCTACGTAGTTCATCTATACATGTAGGCCTAACCTCTAAATGCGAGGCAGATGTTTTTTTAAAAAACGAGAATGAATCAGAAAGTATGTAAAGACTGTCGCCACATAGCAACTTTACGTATAGGCGTATGGCAATTTGTGACAACTGTACACAACGCAGTGGAAATAAAGAAGCAAAGCGAATTGGAAATGTCAAGCGGAACACAAAGAAGAAACAAGCATTAAAAATGGGAAAGAAAAGAACACGGAAGAGAAGCCCTAGCACAACAAGTGATGAAGATTTGGAAGTGCCTATCCAATTAGTGCCAACTGATGATGAAGACAGTGAAAATAAGGACTGTGAATTTCCCTATTGTAACGAGAAAATTGACAAAGAAGGTGGAAAATGGATTAATTGAATTCAGTGTAGCACTTGGTGTCATAAGCAATGCGCGGGTATTGAGGACTACAAAAGGTTTTTGTGTGATTTCTATTTCGAACATTAGAGTAATGTGAACAATTTTAAGTTCATTTTGACGGTTGTAGAAACTTGAACCGAATTGCTTTTATTTTGTTCATTCTTTAACTACTTTTTGCTGATGGTTTTCCAGAGAATTCGTTCTATTATTCATTTGTAATTTGTAGCAGACTTTTATTTTGCAATATTCATGATTGATTTGTAGCTAATCTGTAGCACACTGTATTTGGCAACTTTTTCAATGAGACCTAAATGTCAGATGCCAGACGTTTGTTCAATTTCATGTTTTTGAACTTTTCTACAATCTTAACATAGAGAGAAAACCATAAGTATTTGGAGGCGTTTCAGATATAGGCTATTTTACAGATTAATCTTGGTATAGCTACTGTTGCTAGCTATGTTTACAATTATTAAGTGTTGTGTTTCATGCTCTTGATACTTGATATCATTCGTATCACTTTTGAATACCAGAACATAAAGACACTGATAGAAAATTAGCATATACAATGTGTTATAATGCCTTTGGTATTATTGTAGTTAAGGTTGAAGTAGTTGTAGGCGTAATGTGTTTTTTGTATTGTATTGTCATGTATAGGTTAATATTAAAAGTTATTTTTTATAATGAAATATTTCATTAACATCTCTTGTCTTTACTTTTGGCAATCAAATCTTCAAAAAATATGTTGTTACAAAATGTGTTCATAATATCGCACTGAGATGTAATATTATGCACACTTTTTTGTTCTCAAAATCGTAAAGTTTTCTTTACAACATTATTTACATGTGTAAAATGTATTGCAAAACATTCAAACCATAAGGCGTCTTGGCAAACATTCCATAGTATGTTTTGCGATTGGTACTATTTCATTTTGGCCTATTTTAGCTCTGCCACGTACGAAAAATAAAATGGGTGCGATATTCCGCCCTTCTTCCATATAACCTAGTATTTGTTATCGACTAGCAATGTTTTAGAAACTCAAATGTATTCTAACGTAATGACTAGATCCTCCGACCTTGGCAATACAGAAGATCCAACTGCCTATGATTACCGGTAGGTGTATATTTCATGTTGACGCCGCAAGCATTGTTCGGAGTTTAAGTCTATTTAATAAATGTCCTTTCAGCTCATATGTCAGTACTTAGTCCGCAAATATTATGGTAACCCTAATATAATAGCCGGAAAGATGTCTACCAATCATTTTGGTTCTCCTAGGTATAGAGTGGAAGAATTCCCAACGTTGTCTGACCATGTTGAAAAATACAGCTACAATCAACTTACTCTTTGATCATAAAACAAAACAACTAAAAGCTTAAATAAATTACGTAATTCACTTTCATCGTGTATCGAATTGAAAGAGAGCGGCACAAAACAGGCTTCTAGAGATGTTACAAAGTTCGACAAGGAATTGAAGTTAAAAATGTCAATGGACTTAAATCTTGTTTTGTTTTTTTAAATCAAATTATTTATAACAGATTCAATGTTTTTAAGACTTTAAAGGATCAGTTCATGAGCAACAACGTTGTACAGGTTTTGATTGAAAAAATAAAGAGAAAGCTAAAAAAAGGTGTATGAACTTTTAAACAGCTCTAGGAACTTAAAAAAAATCCAAAACACTCTTCTTTAGCAAGGTAGTTCAGAACATAGATGTCGTTTTGAAATTACAGAGTGGCGTCGATATTCCGACAGTAACAAGACCCCGCAATAAACAAACTCCGTGATGAAATTACTACATGTTAGGGTTGCCAACTGGAAATTATTTTAAAACCGGACATTTTGATTTATATCAGTTTGAAAAACTGTCATACAACACTTGCGCTTGCTGTGATTTTTGTGTTTTCAGTATTGCCTGTAATCAGAATATTCAATATGCAACACACTAAGAATAATTACTACACTCACTTTAATATTATCTCAGACACAACTTGAGTTAAAGCGACATACGAAATTCAACAATGCTCATAGTGTTTGTTGCAATGTCAAATGTCTAGTTCTCACAGAGTTTTAAGAAGAGTCGCCCACTGGACAACCTTTAAAATATAACGTTCAAGTAGATTGATGAAACATCATCCAGGTCAGGGCTTCGATTTTATAAAAAAACGTGAAGCAATTTTATTTTCTCAATACCAATTAACTGAAGTCATTTAAGACATTTTAACAATTGACAACAAAATGGAATTGAAAGCAAAAGTTATAATTCAACTATAAATTTTGGGCTCAAATTAGCATACAACAACCACGAAGCAAATTAGCATATAAAGAAACACATTTACGCTGGCTTCAAGTTACTATTTACGAGATTAATAATTTATAATTTAATATGCCATGATCCATTTAGTGTTAATTCTTCATCTAATACATCTGAGTAAATTAAATTATATCTAAAATACTGATATACACAAGATGAAGATTCACTCTTATCAGGGTTACCAGATCAATATTTACCAGTAGAGAACATTAAACATAAGAACTGAGGACCACTACGGATTTTAGGAGGATAACTAATCCGACTGTAAGATTGGTAGACAATTTCGGTAACCATTTATTTAAGATCTGTTAAAGAAACACTTACGAATTTCTTACTTTGAAATTTCAATTTTTACAAGGCAAACTACGAAAAGTAAAAAAATTATATTTTATGTTTCTATCACGGTATAACATTTAATGAAAATGGAAAGTGGTTAGTAATTTACGAACAGTATGATTAATATTTCGGTGATGAACATTATATTAAAATTAGGAATTAGAAATACAGAAGTACCCAAATGTCCAATTCGGAACTTTTCTGTTATCTACCGGGAATAAACATTCAAATATGAACTGTACATCGCGAAGCACAGGTAGCAAATTCACTATTAATATGTTAGGGAGTTTGCATAAAAAATTTAGGTGTGAAATTGATTCGCAAAATAGAAAATAAAAGTACTCTGAATTTAACAGAATTCAATTAAATGAAAAAGAGAGCATGCTTTTTAATCTGGTCAATACAGAACGGGGAACATTTCAATATAATTAGAAAAGGCGGAAGGATACGATGATAAGATGAAGAAAGAAGGACATGTCATAGTAAAGGAAGATGTCTGGTCTGCTGTTATGATAAATAGACTGTACTTCTCAAAGCGAGAAATAAAAGTTTAGTTACTGGTAAAGAGAAAGTGCCATTTTGGGTTCAAAACAGAAATTTAGCCACCCTTATAAAGTACTCTATTGCAGCAAAAATTACATCACAGAATTTGGAAGTATGAAAATATAATATTATTCAGAACTGACAACAATAGTTTAACGAGACCCAGAATAAGTTCAATTAGAGTTTTAGAACTACTTACTAACTTAAAAAGATATAAGTCTTCACTCACTTTTAATCCTTATAAAAACCTTAACTTAAACGTTCTTCCTAGGGAAAAAAATCTCAAAACCGGACATTAGGCATCCGGTTTGACCTTGTAACCGGACACCGGACAATTGGCCTTTAACCCGGACTGTCCGTTTCAAAATCGGACGATTGGCAACCCTACTAGATGTCCATACTGATGTAAGTGAATTTAACAAAAAGCTGCAACAATTTGATACATTGATGGATGCAGTATTATCAATACCCAACTTCAATAACAAAATCTTCAAAATATTATCAACAATATTCTGTTCAAAGTGAACAGTTTACAAGAAACTCTAGGTGAAATCAACAAGAATATGGAAAGTCTCGGTCCTCCCACAACTTGATTACTCTTTAACAGGTAGCGACGACGGTTCAAATAGATTAATCGGAAATTCAAAAAGTATACCAAAACAATTTTATGTGAAAAACATTTGTCAATCTTTAAGCAATCTCCCAACACAAATCGAGAAGGATTTTAATGAAATTCAAACAACTCGGTCTCACTTCTCTTCAAGAAACTGTTAACTCACTGCCCACATCTCAGGAAATTGAAAACATTAAGAAAGTAATTTCTGACATCGAAACAACTATTGGAGCAACTGACCTTGAAATTATAAACAGTTTAAACTTTCAATATGAAAATCTGCATTATAACATGTTCTTGCTACCAACCTTAAGGTAGCCTATTTCTAAATCAATAATACATTGATGTGGGATCCTGTCATGACCTCTATTAGTCTGTAGGCGGTTATCTAATTATATATCCAATTTACATCTAGTAAAAGAAGTGGAAAATGTAGTTCTGTAATGTAAGGGGTTGAAAATGAGAGGAGGAATAAAGTAAGTTTAGAGTTTGTTGTAAGTGGAGCGACAGTCGAGTGAAATTAAGTTACTCATTTCACCTACCTTATTGATTGCCGTGCTCTTTCGCCAAATATTCCTTCCCAAGCCCATTGCTTGATTTGAATAATTCCTGTGATTATCTCTTGTGTTAACTTAATTCTTTCCTCAGTTGACTTCTCGGCCACTTCCTTCAATTGTGAAATTTTCCTCGAAGTTGCAACTTAAATAGAAATAGTACCAAAATGCACCGAAAATAATTTATATTCATAACACAATACAAAATATCAAATAATACTATTAGTGCAACGTATTGATTTTCGGCATGAGCCAAAGACATCTATAGAACATAAATACAATTCAATTAAATGCTACATGTTGATATGGCTACAAAATACAATTTATTGAAGACAAACGAAAATAAGGTTTTTGATATCTTTAGATCATTTTCTCTGTCTAGGCTATTCTGACCTTTAAGGATGTTTTATACCAAGCTTAACGTAAGAGTTTCTCTTCAGGACATGATAGATTGTATAAAAGTATATATTTTAGCGAAATTATAGGAAGGAAAGAAGATATCTTGCGATATGGCCGCCAAAATTTAAAAAATGCAATTTGTTACTTTATTGTATTAGTTGAATCATTTCATTACTTTTTTTTTTTTTTTACAAGAAAGGACCTAATAACAATTTAGGGTAGACGTTATATATAATATATGGTAGACGTTATCCATATATTATAATGTCATTTCTCTAAAAAGACAAAAGAAACTAGTATATTGCATTAAAATTATTCGTAAATGATTGACTAACTTCATAATATAATCAATGAACCACTGGCGCATTGATGAGACTAGGATTTTAAGAGTTCATTCTCCTCAATTAGAATATACTTCATTTGCCAATTATTATCCAGATCCCTCTTCATTGTCCAGATTCACAAAGGAAGAGATAATATTTTCAGAAATGTCGTTTAGTGCCTCGATTCTTGTACTCCCTACAGGAAACATCTCATATGCATGGTCTAATTTCTACTTTAGTGATTAGCCTTTCGGTTTATATTTCCATTCCGAACTGCTGTTGTACGTTTTGGTCTTTTAAAATTTAATCGTAAACTGGCTGATATGTAGAACACAACGCATCATGTGAAAGCTGCAATTTGTTCAATGAAATTAGCAATCTTCCGTACACTGTACCGCGTATAGAACCATGCGTATAATCCATACACATCCGGATCAATACGTACGACACTATAAGTTTCTTTAAGAACAATGTAATTAGGTACGGATCCGTAGTGGGTAGCGCGTTTATAGGATGACTGTAAAGGGCCTAAGAAAGAGAGATCTTTGTGCTATTCAATTTGAATTTATTTGTGTCCTTCAGCCATCTTTGGCTCTGACCGGGGTTGAGTCAGACAGAGGATGGACAAGGCATCGGCCAGGGCTTTACGAAAGATACCACTACAGCATTCACCTGGTAAAACTGGAGGAACTCTGAAAAATCTAATTTAGGATAGTCGGCTGCGGGATTCGAAAGCGCTTGTCTACCAATCTAAATCAGCGTCTGTATCGCCTGGGTCACGGGAACTTGGTACAAGTTGACAATTGATGAGTTTCACCAAAGTTAGTTATTAAATTAAAAGAATCATTAGTTAACGAGTGTAATGACTATTAAAGCTCTTAAAGTTGCTTAACAATGCGTTAAAGCGAAGATTGATGAAATTCGCCAAATATGTCTTGGAATGAACTGGCCTACACCAATTCACGAATCACAATAAAACTTAGCAAGTCTCTATTATTCGCAATTAATGACTCGCGGGAAGTGTATGTAAACTATGCAAGTCAGTCGTATTTATTAGTAATCAAAAGCGTGGGATAAGAAGAAGACACAGAGTGAGAAATGTGAGAGTAAAAGGAATAACCAAGGTTGCAGATATATCTAAGATGATACAAGGAAGAAAACTGCAGTGGTATGGACATGAGATGAGAAGAACAAATGGCTATGTAGTCAGAAGCATAATTGTATCAGAAATGGAGGGTAAGAGAGGTACAGGGTAAATGGATGGATTGTTTAGAATGATCTCGGACAGGAAGATCTGGCAGGAGAAGAAGTTCAGGACAGGGCTTTGTGGAGAAGACTCATCAGAAACGTCGACCCCATGTAAATGGAAAAAGAGGTGTTAGGTGGAGAAAGAAAACAAATATACATGGAAAGTCAGAATGATGTCGCATCAGTAAATTGTGTTACTAACATTCTAAGGTGTTACAGTACTTTGAGACGCTCGCTGTCTTTATTGTTGTTAACCAGGCAAAAATAGACTCTATACAGGCCAGTAGCCAGCCAAAAGTCTTAGGAGAGAGGGCTAGTCGATATATCAAACAAATTCTTTTGCGGAACGATTTTAATTAAAAAAAATGCGTGATTGCATAACAAAAACAGGAGTAAACTATATAGATTTCAGCAAATATTTTATACTTTTTATCAGTAAAAGAGACTGTCATTGCTCGGTTAGATATCAGTGATTACGTTTATCATCTGTACTCATACTGAAAGTCTTCTTATTCGCGATTGTTTCTATCCACATTCACTCCAGAGAATATTTGGGAATCTCCTACTTCCTTTGGGCCGTCACTTGCGCATCCATTGCATAATTTTGGAATGTGCAGTTTTGGATAGAGTAGGTCCAAAGTCTTAGAGGGTTCCATGCCGCCTCAGTTTTACACTTAATGGCATTGGAATTATCAAGCTTTTGAGTTCATTTTTATACATTTTCGGGAGACTATAGCGCCGAAACGAAGCACTTGTGAATCCTCGATGGTCTATTTCTTCTCTTATTTTCATATCAGGAATTTATATATATATATATATTACATTACCTGACCATAAATATAGCACACATAGCTTTCGCTGATAAGGCATGATTACAGGAAAGTAACAGAAAAGGTAACGTGAAACAGATAGAGATATTAGAGCCGATTTAACCCAGGCCTGTCACCAATAAATATCTTCTGAAGGGACACCTGTTCTGATAGTTGAGGGATCAATCGCTTGATCTGATGAAGCATATTAGCCAATATATTACGCAAAATTATCACACTATTGTTCCAAACTGATCTACAAGAATGGCATTATTATTTCCAGAATTTAAGATAGCTGAAGTTTGAAATAATCCATCTATTTTTCTATTTAAATCGAGACGAGACCGGTGTCGGTTTCGATACTATCTACAATTTGGGTTGATCATTGAATTCAATCAGCACTTCCTTTCACTTGTGAATGGGAAGATTCTTATATTTTGGCTGGTATGTGTAGTGTGTTCACTTGTATAGCTCGTGCAGCTAAATTGATTTCGCGCCTCATGAATAATTCTGGACCCGAATAAGCTTCTTTTAAGCTCAACTGCTTTTAGCCACGATATTTTGGATTCCGCATTGTGGCGTTTGTCTGTCTCTCTCTCACAAGCAAAATATTATATCAATATTAATAGATGAAAGTTTTATCTTCTATCTTTCTTATTTGGTTCTTTCATTTCTTTACGAATTAAATCAATGTCTGTTCTTGCTATTGGCTGATTAATTATTTTCCTTTGACCCAGCATTGTTTGTGATATGATAAAAATAAAGTACACAATCTGGATATTGTGATTCAAGAATTAGGAACAAAATATCATCGCACAATGCAACATGTTTTTATTTACATTGTTCTAGTAGACTTTAGAATTGTTTTGTTTTATAAACAAGACGAGTTTGTGATTCTGAAGTGACAATAACTAAATAGGATTTTTTTTATCTTACTTCAAGAAGAATACGTTACGATAGAATAGAATAGAACAGAACAGAATAGAATAGAATAGAATCGTCTTTCTTATTTGGTCGTGTTTCGGCCTCAAGGACCGCTCTTACAACCAACCCATGCCAATACATAAAGCACGGGGATAATGATACACAAACTAAAACATTGCACAGAAGTATTCAGTAGTGTGTTCTAGCTATACTTATATATAAAAGATGAAAATATAATGTGTAGAATGGAAGTAGTTATTGTGAATTGATACTTGAACAATGCACATGTAAAAGCAAAATATACAATGAGTACAAAAAATACAGAAACTAGGCATGACTATAAATAGTATAAGAAAAAAATAAAAACACGTATTATAATGCACACAAAAAACAGTAATTAACATGACGAATTTATACAATTAAATAAAAAGGTATATACAAAAAAGAGAATAACAAAATTGAAAGTTAATAATGAGAAGTCTGTTTTCTACCTTAGTGTAATGCGTCTACTTGTATTGAAGTAGCTCAGCAGCTGTGCTATAGATCATTCTTTGGACAGAAGATGCGATTCTAAATTCGTTTTGAAAGTTTGAAAATTTTGGTTTGCTGTCAGTGACCTTGGTAGCTTATTCCTTTCTTTTATGGTTGATATAAGAAAATATTTACTATACAATGTAGTTTTGTGAATCGGGACAGTGAGTTGTGTTTTGTCTTTAATTAGCATGCTTCTTTGATTTTATGTATGGTCGAATTTTGTTCTATATATATTTTGGTGCTTTTTGTATGAGAATTTTTTGAAAGAATGGTAAACCAAGATAATTTCTTCTATTTTCTATATTTAACCACCTAAGTTTCTTGAGATAAGGGGATATGTGTTCTCTTCTCTTCACATTGAAAATAATTCTGACACTACTGTTTTGAACTTTCTGTAGCTTATAACTTAAAATATCACTTAATTATTGTAGACCAAGCAACCATAGTATATATTAGACATAATAAGAGTTTTTACTAAATGTGCCTTCGTGTCTGAGTTTATAATGTGTTTGAGAGGATGTAGGCATTTCAATTTGGAAATTGAATTTTTTATTGCATTTGTAACATGACAATTCCAATTTAAATTTGAATTACACCTAGATATTTTGTAGTACTGGCTTGCTGAATTGGAATATTATTGATCGTGGGCAAGTCTGGGTTCAGATATCAATTTTCTTTACATTGGCTGGAGTTCCAATTAACAGCATAAATTCAGAGGCATTTAAAGTTAGCCTATTATTTTCTGGCCAAGAAGTCTCGGCAGCACTTGTAATAGTGATTTGCACTCTTTAATCGTACTTTGTATATATATTTGAGTAACATCAGCACACTGATGATCTTGGCATTGAGTTAATGCCTCATTGAAATCTTTAACGTATATTGTGTACAAAATTGGGCCTAAAATACTACCTTGTGGAACTCTTATTAACATTTATTAAAATTAATATTTTAAAGGTGAAGTGTTCTACTATTTTTTTTCTTTCGATATGAGTTGGTTAATTACTCTATTTTATTTATATTGTTTAGCTGGTTAGCTGAATTTACAAAATATTGATTAATCGAATCCGCGTTTAGAAGGCATGATGACAAAATGATTTTAAATTTGTTAGGCATAAGCCCGTCCCTTTTCAATGTCTTCTTTAATGCTCTAGAATTCTTAATATTTTTGTTTATCTTATGATTATAGTAATGGAATTTTGCGCTACGAATAACCTTTTTTGATCTGTTTTTAAAATATTTGTATGGCAGCAACACATCTTTATCACCCGTGTTAATATATCTACGATGATAATAACCTCATAGAGTACAAAATTCTCTTACCTCTTCCGTGATCCATGGGGCGGGAGGTTTTGCTTTCTTCCCAATCAAGAAGAATGCGTTACGATGTAATACGGAATTGTATTCATAATGGTTGATTATGTATTCCAATGTAAGTATGCTTTGGAGTTGGGAATATTGCGTACTGAACGGAGAATAACTGTTGTGTCTAAATGGCAATGTTTGATTCCGAGTTGCTGAAGTAACGATCTTTAGGATTAATGCTTCTGGGTATCAGATTTTGTGTTCTGACAAGATTTTGATCTAAATAAAAGTATTCTCAAATATAAGATGTATGCTCAGAAACGACATTTGTGGTTTATTAGAATGGTTTGGTTTACTTTTAGAGCCAATAAGGAAACGTACTTTAAATGATATTCAAGCTCTTTTGAGAGTAAAAAGATTATAACTCGGCACCTAACCTAAACAAATCTTAATTTTTATTTTATTATATAAGATTAAAGAGTAAGAGTATCAGTTTTTAGAAAATATCTTAAAAAGAGAATTTCATTTTCTCGTGTTTATCGTTCGTAAAACTTTGGGAAATGTTCTTAACCATGATGGTTTTAGAAAATTATTTTGTTTACATTGTGTGTCTGTCATTTTTGCTAAGTATAGCAAGTGATAAATTTGCTATTTTTGTCAACGTTTTTAGCGTTTTGTGCAAGCGGCAGTTCCTTTAACGTCGGTTAATTCTTCTTCAGTTTTCCGTAGCCACGATTGGGCTAAATACACAGATGTCGGTGGAGAATCTTGGTCCCACTATTTGTTTCTGGAAGATGTGTGGAATCTATATATTAAAAAAGTTTGCTAAAAAGTGCTTTGTCCAGCCCGTCTGGTCGCTCTATGGACTGATTTTTATCATTCTTCTTTCGTATTTCCGGAATATCACGTAGATGAGCCATCAAGAAACCGCATTCCTCTCCGTCAAGTTTGAACTAAAGGAGAAGTGTTTGAGTGTTCTCCTCTACACATAGGAGAGTCTGGTTACAATAAAGAGGGCGCAGTCCCACAAAACTTACCAAGTTAAGCAGCCCGCCACGCGGAAGCGAGTATTGTTGAATGGCCCAATGACTGTTGCCAACATATATTCACCCCGCATCAACGGGCGGGTAGTTTTGTTCTTTAATTTTTATTTTCTTAAACTCTTTTGTGTATTGTTTTTGTAAGGAGTTGAGCAACCCCGATGGTGCCTAATTGCATTTATATGTTAAATTAACCTTATACTTTTAGGGAAAGTTTGCCGAGTTCCTTTGGGGGTATCGATTGTTTCTCCCAGGCAGGAATCGACTTAATGACCCAGGAGATATTTGCTGTGTTAGTGGCGCTTTTTATTGGACAAAGAAATTAAGTTGATGGTGTATGTAGACTGTTAGTATATGGAAGTAAATACTTCACTATTATTATTAGAGTATATTTTTTATAGGGAGCGGATAGTCTCTTGTAAATGAAACTAACTTCAGGTGACACTCGCAAACTTATCTTATTTCTTCTCTAATTTTATAAGAATTGACGTGCACCTTCCGAACCGAACCAGATAGTCTAACCACGAACCAGATAATGCTCTTTTATAATCACAAGATGTTAATTCAGGTTTGAATATTATTTTGTTATATTTCTTGAATAAGAAACTTGCAAAATGAATTCGCAACTTTGTTAGGAGTCGTCAAGGGTACCTTTTCTGAAATTTGATTTAGGAAGCACTTCTAAAACTATGTATAAAGTGTTGATTTTTCGATTCATAAGGGTTACATTTGATTCGAAAATAATGGAATACGATATACTGTATAAAAGCACACATTTGTACCAATAATATACATTTAAGAGCATCTATAGAAAATTATTAAAATTTTATTAAGTATCTGTTTGACCTTTAATTTTCATACATGGATGCAAAGTATTGGTAGGGGGAATAGGACAAATTTAAGGGGGACTAATTCTCTCCTAGCTCATCCTTGGCTACGGGTCTGACTGTATGTATAAGATAACAGATTTGTTGTGTTATTACTCGATAGATCGTGATTAACTAGTTCTTTCTCACAGTTCTATTTTCAGAGATTAAATCACTCCTTAAAAACGTAGAAGTATTTCTTCGACTTCAGTTGCATATCTAAAGATTCTTCCCAGATATCATAGAAAAATGCATCTCATTGTCAAAAAAAACTTTCGACACTAAACAAGAAAATGTACATCAAAATTATTGTGGGAAACTGTGGAAGTTTGCCTCAGGTTTGTAGTAAAGCTCCTGGTAACCAGTTAGCAAATGCGCAAAAATTGCTATGTGATGTTGGTGATAGCTTTTGAAATTATACTCTATCTATACTTTGGGCAAGTCCTGATTGATTATTCGTAATTTATTTGGTTGAGTCAATACAGGTTCGAGCTCGTGTATTCGAAAACTCATCTTCCAGTCTAAAGACCGACATCTTAACGATTGTATCATGACCTTACAATTGATTTACCAAAATTCGACTGTCACATACATTAGCCAATGCGAGATGCACGCAACTCGAGAAGTTACCAGAAACTCGAGAGTTAACTGTGTTAGTTGATAAACTGAGATTATTTTAACCGATGCTATCAGAGTTAGGTTTCCAAACGTAGCATAATTGTAAGTAGGTGTTTTCAGTACAAATCTTCAGTATAGTACCTATTATTAACTTTCCAATAAGACTAAAGAACTAGGAAAGTAATACTAGCGGAAAAAACAATGAGAACAAGTAGTCTCAGTTCACTAGACTATCACGAAGTCCATTAACTACGCAGATGAGCTCCTTTTTTGTTGATTTAAGGATTAATCAATTAAAAGATGGCATAGAAAGCTAATTAAAGAACTTGCATATCATCATCTTAACTTTTCCTATGTCACACATTGATTTTCAAATGAATCAATACATTTAAAACATAAGTTCCAAATACAGGAATAAACTTATCATAAACTTGCCTTCTGTCTTGTGTCTTAAGAATTCAGGAAACAAAAGATATGCCGTTATTCTAGACATAATTAAATGTACAATGCACTCATTAAAAGAATTTTACTTACATTGCAATGGAATTAAAAGGACTAGCAATGCCATGCCTGCAAGACTTGAGGCTCCAAGAAAATTCCAAAGGACGTATGTTACAACAGCAGCCGCTAAAGGACCTACCAATATGTATGACATTGTTATTACGGCCTTCTCAAAAAGTACCAAATCTTCCATCATATTTAAGAGTATCTTTTCCATCTGCGGTTCTTTCTTCAGTTTTAAGATCTGGAAAAAACAAACTTTCATTGTAGGGCCTAAATACATTTCAAATACATTAGCAGCACAAAAGTGTAAAAGTGCAATCAAGCTGGGAATTAATTTAAAAACTAGTTTTGTTGATATTAAAATAATCCAACATTCACAGATTTTTCTGCTATTTTTACAATGTCCTTTCTTTACTTCGTGAATATTGGTTGCAGTAGAAAACATTAATATATACCAATATACTACTTCTTTTTTATTTCTACTGCTATAAAATTAAGAATTAATTGAACTAAGATCATTACATTAATTTTAATTCTAATCAACTTATATTTCCAGTTTTAGGAATTATTTAGACTTTAAATTTATTTAGAATGTTACATCCAGCAATAATAAAATATATTTTAAATAAAATACTTTACAAATCAGTTCATCCCGTTCCTTTTTAAAACGAAGATCGTTTCTTGTCTATTCGTCTCTAATTGGTTTGTCTATGTGTCTGTATATAATTGGTTTCCGACTTCTGAATTTATAGACTAGTTTTAACATGGTTTACAATATCCAAAGAACATGTAATGAAAAATCGAAATCAATATAAATTTGTTTCAGTTTCAATCTAATAATCATAATGTCAGGGATTTTCATTCTCGCTAAAAAAAGAAACTTACAGTTGCAATTCCAGCATATTAAATGTAGAAACATTCACATTCATCTGTAAAAAGAGCATATAGCTTAGTACGCGCAGTAAAGCATGTAATAATACATTTTGAAGCATTTGATTTTTTGAATCCAGATGAGACCAAAATTTCCTTACTCTCAATTTGAAACTTGTTCTCGTTATATTTAATTTATCAATATTTACGCACTCTCAATGTTAACTAGAGTGCGTTGAATTTAAAAGTCTATCAAATTGACAATGCTAAACGAATTTTTGGCGACAGATTCATGTCTAATGGACTATGCTTTCAAGATCTCTCGATCTTAGTAATACGGACTACTTTTCGCGAGGATATTTAAAACAAACTAAATAAAAAATCCACATACTTTGGAAGAGCTTAAGACTAAAACCATTGTTGCCATCCAGTGTGTGGACAACGGAATGCTTCATGGGCTTGAGAGGAACATGGTGAGACGTGTGGTGTGGTCAAATGCGTTGCAATGCTGGCACATCATTTCTAAAACTTACTGTGTATGATAATACATGTATTTTTTAACATATAAGTATATTAATACTTGCTGCTTTTTTGATGCATAAATTTTGAAATTAAAACCTTGTTTATCTGGATAGAAAGTACATTTGTTTAGCCCAAATATCAAACTGAAGATTTTGCGATTTAGATTCTTAATGTTAAAAAAAAAACACCAACTATATCGCAATATCATGTTTACAGTTTATTTTCCATCTGAAAGACAAAATGATGATAACGTATTTGTGACAAGTATTGAAAGTTAAGTTACGGTGAGAAGAAAATAGTACTGTATTTATGAAGAAGGCTGCATCTACTCATTAAAAAGAACAATGAAATTTGAATTTATTTTGTAAGACCTTTAGGCATTGGATGATGATGAGATGTATCGGTGGAATGAAGTGGGAGTACCCCGAGAAAACCCACGCACACAGTGTTTATCCACCACAAAGCCCACATGGCATGAGTAGAGATCGAACAGACGACCCCTAGCAGCAGAAATGAGCGCTATACCATTTAGCCACCGCTGCCCTCTAAAAAACAACGATTCACATAAAATGCAACCTACTTATATAAATACACATTCCTTAACCAATTTGTAATGATAATGATGTTACCTAAGACTAACAAAGAATTTAAAAAATGTCTTCTGCATTTATCATGCTATGATTTTTTTTTAAATTTTCTTAAATATTTCAATAGCTGAGAAATTATCTTTTCGACATGACTAATTCAATTAAACTAACAAGTAACTTTTATAACTTCACCGTCTTGAGTGAGGATTTTTTAATATTTAAATTCTCTACTTGTCCGATCGTTGCTTCCAAGGACTGTCTCTTTGTTGTCCTATTGGTCTTTCAACACCAATATCTATTATTATAATTTTTACCCAGATTTAAATAATGTTATAATCCTTTTAATGTTATTAATACATACAGCTCTTATCAGCTCTGAATTTAAATTTGTTCCAGATGTTCGGAAGTACTTACATAAAGTGAGCGTTAGCAAACTTGAAGAAGTACGAAGGTGTTCCCTAAGACTGTTAAGTCTTAAATACAGTCAATCATATTTTTCTTTTACTTTTAAGTATTGGTGTGATAACTTTGATTTTGAAATGTTAGAAACAAGAAGAAAGATAACTGATAAAAAAATCTTTCTAAAGATTTTAGCTTATGAAATTTACTGTAAATACTTTATTTAAAATTAAACTTCAATGTTTCCTCGTATCGAACAAGATTTTATTAGCCAATGACGACATCTAAGAGATTTTGTATTTACTGCAACTCTGACCTTATTTAACCAGTTTTGTTATTTTTCTGTTGTGTATTCTTTTATGTAGGTATATATTTATTGGCTTCTTCGTAATGGAAGATTAAATTTAAACCAGTGTTCTATTGGCTGTTAAACTGTTGATAGCATTTTAAATGAATAGCATGATTCATTATTATTTTATTATTATTATATACTAGTGGGCGAATTAGGTTATCTTTTCAGGGTGGATAAAGTACTTGATATTGTTTACTTGTAGCTTAACTTATTGGAACATCATTGACAAAACTTTTAATAATGATATGATAATTTGGTGGTCTAAAATTTAACTTGTCCTCGGTACGAGAATATAATAGTACAAATTTCAGTGTTCAATTTCACGCTATCGCACCCTCATCTCCGGAAATGTCGATTTTTATATAAACCCATGATCTAGAAAAGAAAGAGGTGTTCTTTCACCTGTATGAACGTTGTATTGTTATTTCCTCTGGTTCTCAAGCGGAGCCCTGAGGAAATAATAATACAACGTTCATACAGGTGAAAGAGCACCTCTTTCTGTTCTAGATCATGGGTTTATCTAAACATCGACATTTCCGGAGATGTGACACTCTTCTAGTGAGAGTGAGATATTCTAAGCAGATTTTGAAGGGTATTCTTCTTTGTAAGGCAAGTGTCTGGCTCTTCACTCCGAATAATGCATTGTGATGAATATATTACACCTTCTTGCCATGCTTATTCAGCCTAGCTAAACACTAATTTCAGTACTGTTGAAAAGTGCAGAAGTACCTACGAATTAATCTATTCTACACTTTCACTACTTTTAGCGATTGAGAGGTCCAAATGAACATAAAGTTCATAAATTAACTATCAGGGTTCCTACAGGTTTTACCCTCCAGAGACCAGAATACCCTAACTTTTCCATAACTCTTGCGACAGCCCTAATTTTCAGGCCACAGCCTAACAACCAAGTGCTATTTTTGATATGGCTCTCGGCCTTTTTGGTTTTTATTTCTCTAAAATTATCAAACATTTAGAGGAAAGTATCCACATTTCTCCCACTTCTGTTTTTGGATGCTAAAAAATCTATTGCAATTTTCGTATAAGAAGAATGTGAGTTTTGCATTAACTTTTACAAATTTTAAAGAACAGATGTTGTAACTCAACAATAATTTCATCCATATAACACGAGAAATAATGTATTTTCCAAATATTGTACACCACACTGCCTGATGTCGCATAAATAGCAACAAAGACTGAAACTTTAAAAAAGAAAAAAATATACCTGTAATTATGCATAAAAATACAAGTGTCACTTTTCAAAACTAAAGTAAATTCTATAAATAGAAAAAAAAATCTTTTTTCACTGTAATTACAAAACACGAAATCTGGAGTAGAAGTAGATTTTATCTTTAAACCACTCTCCAGTTATTGCAGCCAAATATCACAGGGAAAAAGTGCATCTTCTGTTTCTTTACTAACACAGTTTTCATGGAACCAAATGAGACATTTTTACATTCAACCACTTCTAGTACTTGTTTTGTTGGAAGTGCAGTGAATTAATAGGAAACTTCGTGTCGTAATAAGTGATAGATTTGGTACTCGTTGATGTATAACTGTACTGGTCTTCTCTGCTATCTCCTGTTTGAAAATAACACCCTTTAACTTTGCTTCTACGAAATTGCTCATTTGTTTCTTTTCAAATTTTTCTCGCTCTATTGTATGTGACAATATAGTTGTCGAATAGCAAATCTATTGCGCGATTTTCACTGAATTGCAGTTTGTTCTCTGCTCTTCTAAACTAACTGACTTTCTCCACGTTCTACAACACATCGTGTTAAATTTAAGGATTGGTAATTTGGGTCCCATCAGGTGCGTGAAATTAGGTCTCGTTTGACACTATAAAATGTGATTCTTCACACATCAGGGTAAAGCTTTTTTCCGCCAAACTTATCATTGTATATTATAGTTCAATTGTAATTCACCAAGCATACTTATAGTTACTACTACTATAAAGCTTACAGTTACTGAAGCTCTTAGACAACGTGAGAATCGCTGCAAAATTCCAACAAGGAGAGCAACTACAAACGACCAGAAGACAAACCACACACTTCAAATATCCAGACCGCGCGCTACTTCGAACGTGACGATCAACACGAATAATTTCAAATTGATACTAAGTGCGAAACATGTGTGGATGAAAATAGACTGCTAGGTGAAAGTTTGACATTTTCTTCTATTGTGATCAATGTTTTCGTCATGTAACTTTTCGGAAGTACTAGATGCAACACCAGTTATAAAAGCTTTGGCTACCCACAAAGTACTTTTTTTTTTAGATATATATGTTTGGACTGTTATGATAACTAGAGCACACAATCTTATCAGTCTCATTGTAAGTTCCTGAAAATAAATTTATAATGTGTTAGAGGAGGAAAATATGATCCCCCTGGGATAGTGAATTCTAGTTAGCAGCCAGGAATAAATACATCCAGAGAGGGATTTCCCCCAACTCCGGTCGAAGTTCGAACCCTGTTGTTTACCGTTATAGAGTCACATTAAGCTATACACTTACAGTTCAAAATACCATAATCATAGAACGAATAGCTTGTGGATAATCTGCTAAAGGCAATATTCAATAGCATTTGCCAACGAGTGTATACTAACACTCCAGAAACCACAGGGCGTTCTTTAAATAGAAGCTTTACCTTGTTATGAAAAAACTGATACACACAACTTTTTGAAATGATTTTTATTGTAGACATTGTTTTCACATGGAATAACAAAATCTATGGAATGGATGACATTACATATGGAATATGGTATTGGCCAAATGCTCACTTTTGGCTGTGCAGTACTTTTTGAGCTCAGCGAACCACATGCGAAACTCTTTACGACCCATGGTGACCTTTGTAATAGGTACACTTGGCTATTACAACTCGACGTTGGCCTTTGTAATAGGTACACTTAGTTCAAATGTAACTCTGCTTTAGATTGGAATTTTATTAGAATATTTACGATTTTTTTGCTTTTGATAGTATACTGGCCCGTTGAATTTTGTATTTAACTAGTTTCACACCACCACACCACGCTAACAGTGGTTTTCCTTTATTTGAAAAACAAAAGAGAAATTCTGGGGAGCTTGCGGTGAAGCCATTATTAACGATCAGCCATGTGAAACACAGTTCATCCATATTCCTTTAGCCTGTTAGTATCTTGGAACAGAAATCACACGCCCGAGTTAGGATTAAACGATATTATCCCATCTGTGGGTTATATATATTTCAGCACATATGCATGTTTGTGCTATATCTGATTTATGGCAGCTGTTCAGCAAAAGCGCCTGGTATGTTTTCAACGATCTGTGAAACTTAATGTGTGCTGTTTTCCTCAAGTCGGGTGAGAGTCACTGCGCGGCCAGAGGCTATCATTTGTCTGACATCATATTCCATACACAATGTCATCTATTGCATATATTTGGTCATTCCATGCGAAAACAGTCTGTTCACTAAAACATATTTTAAATAGTTTTGTGTAGCAGTTATTCCACCACAAACTCAGACCTATCTTTAAAGAACACCCTGTATTAATAAAATTGGGTTGATCAGGATACTTAGCCGTTGACGACAGCGTTCTAAAAGACCCGAAGAGTCAATCATATACATTCCTCAAGAAAACCCATAATAGCCCCAATTTTCAACTCTACACTCACCTAAATGAACATTTCTTCACAGAAAGAGCTTACATAAATGTTGTACTCCAAACTTTCAATCTTACACACGCGATTTGAAAATCCTAGCTAAAGACTTGTATACAAGATTACTGTATTTCTACAACAATTTCTTACCTTTCTATATAGTAACGAGGAGGAAGCCACTCGCATCTTCATTCCAAGGGAAACAAGTCCTGCATCCCATCCCTGATACAAAAATACGTGAATGGTCGAACAGCAACATATGCCAATGCCTTGAAGATAGCTTCTGTATTTCACCGCTAGCCATGAATATTCTGTTCCTTGAATTAACTGCTCTATTAAAATGGCTTGCCAGATTCTGAAACATATAAAATAGGAAAACGATACAGCAAGAGTTCTAACAAAAGCACAATAGGAACAAGATATATTAAATAGAATTCTTTTACAATGAAAAGAGAAGTCACAGTAGCAATTGCTGAGTATCAATACACAGTTATCAGGCATCTCAGAAATATCCTTTATTTGCACCTTGGAGCAGATTTATCGTACTTACAGGCACAGATCGATTAACTACGCAACAGTTTTATCCTCACAAGATATTACCGGTGACCTTTCCTTAAAATAACACAAAATGTTTCATCAATAATGTAATACACACTCTCCTCTATAAAAATATTTTGAAGCTATTAAAAAGAATTCATGCTATACAATTCAGTCCAGCATGTCTCAGCATACGGGACTTTCATTTACTAGTAGCAGTTCTGCTGAATTAAATTGATTACTTGAACATTTTTATATTTACTTTATTGCCTAATGATTCAAACATAGCACAAAAATGTCTAAATAATCATTTCAAACTTATTTTTCTTCAACACACAAATTTTGACTTGAAGCACTTAAATACGTATGCGGTTTTGATGTACTATTAGAGCATAATTAAAGCTGTATCAAGTAATAATTTTCAATTAGAAATAAGTCATATCAAAATTTTAATATCTCAAATGAAACGTTTTAACACACACATCCGTATTTAGAAACATTTTTTTAGTGACTAGCGCTCAACTAACAGTGACTAACAACGGATTAGCGTTGTTAGTTACTCGTTAGCACAGCACTAGTCACTTTGAGAAATGTTTCTGATTAGAGCTGCTAATGTAAAGAATGACTGAATTGATCAAAGATATCATAAGATAAAATTAATAACAGAACAGAACACATTATTCATTTAACTGAAGGAAATCGGGAATCTCAAATCATTCAATTCTGAGTGTATCAAAGTTATTTTTATTTAATGCAGCTAAATATTTCGTTAGAGGGACAAATGAATCGGTAGTTGGAAGAAGGTAATAAACACAAAAAATCTGAAAATCTTGTTTATGCCGGATTCGATAAGAAAATAAGGTAAAATGAATTGTATGGACGGTAACAGCACTATGGCTTATGCCCTTCCCGATAAGGGGGAATCCCCTTATCTTTGTCACGTCTAAACATAGCTGTTATTGACTAAAATAATAAAATCATATAAAAGCTGAAGACGTAAAGCGTCTTCAGAAACATAAAATAGTAGTAAAAACTAAAGATGTATAGATTTTTTAGCACAAGTTAAAAACGTGAAGACTGTAAATGGGCCTTCACAAAAATAAAATAATAAAAGTTAACAGCTAAAGAACACAATAATCTCAAATAGACGGAGATGAACCTGCCTCTTGAACATACATAAGAACTCTTCGCAACAAATCTGGTTCATCCCCTAACAACGACACCATGCCATTGGGGATGTTATAACGTTGCCTGATATGATTATACCCTGGACAATCTAAGGGAACGTGACGAATACTTAAAACTGCGTTGCAATAATTACAATGTGGTGGATCCAAACGTCGCAAGAGATATCCATTTGTCAAGCGACTGTGTCCTATATGTAGGCGACATAATATGACTTCTTCACGTCTACTATCTCGGCAAGATGATTTTCATGGAGCAACAGTTACCTTAATTTGTTTCATTTTATTAGGAGCAACGTCATCCCATCGTTGCTGCCATTCATTCCGTGTTACCTGTCTATAATATATCAACATGTTCTGAAATGGGACATGCTGAATATCAATGTTAGCTCCCAAAGAGGCCTCACAAGCAGCCTCGTCTGCCAATTCATTACCATGGTACCAACATGACTTGGTATCCAGGAAAAGAAACATCACCACCGGCAGAGCAGATGTGTCTTACATAGGATATTTTGCACGAGCGGATGCTTAGAATACATATTTTCGAGGTTTTGAACAACACTAAGCGAATCTGTACAAACAAGGATGTGATTGAAACCACGAACAAGACTAAAATCCAAAGCCTTTAAAAGAGAATATAGTTCAGCAGTAAAAATACTGGCTTTGGGATTAAGGCAAAATTGGTAGGCTTCCCCATCTATAACAAACGCGCACCCAACAGATTCATCTGACTTGGACCCATTTGTAAAAACAGAGATAAAATTCGGGTACTGACTCTGTAGTTCACGAAAACGCTGCTGGAACTCAATCATAGATGTCTCCGATTTCTTTAGAGTTGACAAAGTGGTATCAGTCCGTAGACGAACATTTGTTCATGGAGGACGGAGATTAAAACGGACAGGACAAACAGTTGGTCTGCATCCAGATTCTCCAACAACTCTGCTGCTCGAATACAAAGTGGGCGAGTAGAATGACCACGACGTTCGTAAAGGGCTCCTTGTGCTGGTTCCAAGTGGGCGAGTAAAATGACCACGACGTTCGTAAAGGGCTCGTTGTGCTGGGTGTACTACTAAGTTATGTGCTGGATGTCGGGCTAAAGATGATATCTTAACAAAGTAGCTCAGCTCATGGTACATCCGGTGAATCTCGAGCGGTGGTTCTATAACAAAAACATGCTTATCCTTAGGTAAATATGTATATTTTATTTCTAAATTAAAAGTTTCGCATTCTGCCAACTGGAAATTGTCATAAGTTTTGGAAATTAGACTAGCTTTAAAAAGAATAGTTTATTATTTAATTTCTTCTTATATATCACTGTCTGTGAAAATTTACGACTACTAAAATAATAATAATAAAGTATTCTAGAAACGTGTATTACATTTCGTAAACTAATTCAAGGCTTACATAAGGATATTTTATACAACATGAAAGTAACATTTATAGATATAACGTTCTGGTACTTATTGGGAATTTGAAATGTAATGTACATGCTATTCCAAAAAGGTTGACAGCATTGATTAAGCTGTTTTGATATGAAACTTAGGGTATCTTCGGAAACAGCAAACCAAAGATGCCAGGTTCGAGCCCTCAAAGGTAAGGTGAACCTTCGTAATTGGGAATTGGGTTTGTGAAAATGTGTTTTATTTCTTTTAAGTGCAATAAGACATGTTGAAATGTTATTAAGTGTAGAAAAAAAGTTGCATTCATTGGAATACGTAATGATACAGAACTTCGAAACCATCCATAAATATGAGCTTGTGATGGTTTTGTCACCTACGTTTCCATACGTAAAAGAACATCACCACTGAAAGCAAGGACAGCAAATATCGTTCTCGCATTCATAGTACAATGAACAAGACAAAGGAGAAAAAGCAACAGCATTTGAAACGGATATGAATGCCATTGTTATGGACACCGAAAATTCAGTTATGTTTCTTCCGAAGTGGTTATCTCAGAAAAAAGTAGGTAGATCTGTTCAACTTAGCACAGTGGTAGAGTGCGTGGCTTCAAATCGTGAGGTCCTCGGTTCGAATCCCGTTCTGAGAAATGTATTTTTCTGTAATATATTCCTCAAAGCATGAATAATTAGATAAAATAATAATAATCAGTTTTATATGTATTCATACAAGCATTTCAGGACATAAATAATTATTATGTTTAAAATACATAATCAGAGAGGTGGTGAGTGTTGACAGAACGTCGGTATATTATATGTGAACGTTAAATACAAATAAATTAAATGGTGTAATAACAATAAATAAGTGTATGGAGTGTATTTGTCTGCAGCTATTTGTCTTACGGAAGTTGGATCTCCATATTCTCATTACAGCAAGGGATTTACGTTCTTAAATTTGTTAAAAGAAAATACGGGCACAAAGGAAAAATATCCAAAATCAGATCTTCGTTCAAGATAGATAATTCAACATCCCCAATGTTCACGATCCCCACGAATCATGAGTCCCTTTAAGAGACTAAACTGTACAGGGAGAACTCCTTTCCATAAGTGTTCAGTTCAATACTCTGAAACGTTATGGAAGTGATGAGGCTTTGATATCACTCTCGCTCACTCTCCCCGCGACTCTCTCCCTCCCCCCTCTCTCTGCGGCTTGGTTACAAATTCTACACTTTATCATCTAATGAAGAGAAGTTAGTATTATCTTATTAACTAGAAGGCAAAAATGCTTAACCTGACCAGGGCTTGAACCCATGTCCATATGACATTGGTTTAGAAAGCAAAGATTTTAACCATGAGCTACTTTTACAACTAGAAAAATATTGCCAAGATTTGTCTTATTAAAACACCACCAGATTGAGTTACGCTTGGTGGACCATTTTATACATTAGTCATTTTAGATAAAGAAATTTGGATTGGTTTAGGTTAGTTATAGTAAAATTGGGTCATTTCTGGACAAATCATCCAATTTTAGAAAAATGGTTACATCACCATTAAAAAAATACTTTTCGAATGTGGGTTCCTACAGACCTGAAGATGCCAGAACGACTTCTGAAAGAAATGTTATGATTTTATATCTCCCGGGGCGACCATATTTTCAACATGGCGTGTGAAGTTTTTACCTCGGTTGACATGTAAGGAAAGCTGCATATCGCAAATACTAGAACAACTAGAGAGCTGAATTAAAAACCATTACGTAGCTCTTGAAGTGTACTTCAAAGAATGTGGAGGTTGAAAAATGAGCTACGAATGGTACAAAATTTATTTTGAAACCAAGATTTTGGGGTGAAGGAGTTGAATAAAATTCTGCGAAATTTTGTAATTATTAAACTTCCCAACCGAGAATCTGGCCCTAAATCACACTCATTTTTTACGGGGGTTCAAACATGTCCCTTTGCGAGAAATGTCGGAAATCGTGCTTAAATATCTCAGATGTGCCCTCATGAAAAAATCTTAAATATGGTGTCGAAGACGCTTTGTATGTAACCAACTTACCGTAGAAATAGCTACTTTTATTTTGTAATGGTTTGATCACAAAAGCGGATTTTCTTCGCCGTAGGATACAAATGAAAATGTGGTATCTTCACGAAAATCATATGTTGGGCAAGGAGTTGAATATAAGACTGCAATTTCTCTTGTGATGTTTAGAACTATCAACAGGATGACTGTGTAGAAAAATCCGTAGCGTTGAACCACAGCGCTTTTTTGCTATAGGAAAAATGCCGGATTTAAGCTAAAACATCTCAAATGGGTCATCATAAAAAATCTGAATGATCTTTTGAATATAGACTCTCTTTTGGTAGGTCTAAACATTACAAATCACTGCAGTCTTATATTTGACTGCTTCACAGAAGGAAATTGTGGTTTCCATAATATGACGGCGGAGAAACTTCAGTTGCACTGATCCAACAAGACAAATGCCAAACAAGACGGCAAATGGTCATGGATTTTGGTCGGGCCGGCGTCGGGGATAGGCATAACCCAAACTAGTAGTCAGAAAACAGATGGGGGAAGGTCGGCGTGCAACCACAAGTGGCGTTTGGTCATTGGGACATTTCCGGACCGCCGTCGGTCTCTGACTTGCCGGCATGGAAAAGGGGGATTTTCATCTAGATAACGAATAGCTAATAAAATGACATCATACGACAAAATAAACTGCTCTTGGCACAAAGCCAGTATAAATCTATGGGCTAACAATGCCCGAGCTTGTGTTAGAACATCTTTAAGATTGATACCTCCTTTTGAAACCAAAGCATACAAGATTTGTCTAGGAGTCTTTATAATTTTTTTGACCACATAAATGTGTTGCCCAAAATCTATTAGATAATGGCAAGAACTGACTCCCATAATATAATTTACTAAAAACAAACACATTTAAAAATCTAGCACGATCCAAATGCAACTGCAGCCAATGGGTGTATATTTTGTTATTTCGAGCTAAATTAATTAACAATCTATTTTCCGCAGCTTGAATACGTATATCTGCAAACAATTGAATGCACAGAATGGTAAACTCACTTTTTGTGATAGCTTTCGATTTAGTCTGATCACTGACCAGACTATGTAAATCAAGGGCATATGTTTTGGCTGGATTGAGTTGAATGCCAGATGCTACTTTAAATTTGTCTGCTAGTTCAAAGATACCATTATATTCTTTGTTCGTTTGAATCACATATGTCACATCATCTGCATATGCTGAAAGGTGTAAGCGATAATTAATCATCTTGATACCACTTAAAGCATTATAACAGGCAGTAACATAAGGTATCATTACAATAGAAAACAGAACAGAGCCCATTGAACAAGCTTGGAGAATACCTTTTTGAATCTTTATCGGTGCACATATGTGGCCATTAATGGACATTTTAACTTTACGAAATCGATATATTTGGGTTATCAAGTTAATGAACGAAATAGGAAAATTCACTAGTTTTAGGACTTGCCACAAGTAAGCGTGATGCACACTATCAAATGCTCTGCGATAATCTGTTTTTAGAAGCATAAGAGGAAATAATAGATTCATTATGTGAATATAATAGTATGTCTCGAATATTCATTAAGTGAAGGTAACTGGCAGAAACACTTATAGCACCACTCTGACAAGGATGTAAAATTTTATGGACTACTTGATTTAATCCATTTGTAATTATGTTTAATAGTACCTTCGCATCACAGTTTTGCAAATGAATTAACCTGCATGAATCAGTTGAAGCCATCTGTTGATTTTTTAACAGGATTCCAACTGTTGAAAAGACATTGGTTTCAATATTTTGGGAAGACCACAATGCATTGAACACTAGTACTAACTCTTTGGCCACTCAATCTTTGTTAGCTACACACCATGAAGCACATAGTGCATCTTCTCCTCCAACAGAGGAAACATTTAAAGATTGTATCGCTAACTTAATTTTGTTAATTGTAAATGGATTAATTAACATCATTTTGTCATCTTCATTAATACGGTAGACGGCAAGAAGGGTAGTTGAAAAGATTTCAGAATGTCAACCTCTGATACACATCCTTGACCAAAGGCTTGAGAATACTGATCTCGAATAACTTTTTAAACATCCTTATTATGGAATGTATTACAATTTTCATTACAATATCACCACTGAGTTTGTCCTCAGAAAGTTTGATCTGAATATTAATTAAAATTAACATGTGATATGTAAATTAATTTTGTATTTAAATAATGTGTTTAATTAATTTCTTTCTTTTCCTTCTTTTCAATAAGCTGGTCAGCACTATTCTGTTCTTTCCTCTTTATCTTTATTAATTAAGTGTATGACGTGTGAATATTTAAATGTATATTATTTATTAATATTAATGTTGAGTTGTATATGTGTTGAAATACTCAGTGTAATTTCTTGTACAAGCGAAATGCTACGGAAAGAGCATTGCAGTTGGAAGATTTTCGGGGCACTTGAGTGTGATGACCCCAACAAACAGCTGAACTTAACCCTATACCTTTGTTCTTTTTCTATTTTTGGATGGATACTTTCTTTGCAGGGCGGCCGAACGGCGCTGTGGAAGAGGTACCCGGATGTGAGTTGCTGCGGAAGCTTGGTCGAATGGGCTGATAAGTTGTTATTTTTTACTGCTATAACCGTTCCATTTTCACTGTGATAATCACGGTTACTTCTTTGAATTTCGTTTATAATGCTCGAGAGCGGCCATTGTGTACACAGCGCGATACTAGCTTCAACATGGTTAGGATAAAATAGAATAGGCGATGCGAGATGCAGTCAACTAGCTGCTAGGGAAAGTAATCTTTAACTTAGTCTCCGGAATCAAAATCTTTGGACTTTGAAATATTTTAGAAACTTCGGGACTTGTAATTTTTAACGAAGTCGGCATGAAGAATTACTTATACTCCGTGTTACTCCAGCGTAGTGGGTAACAGAGAAGAGGCCAATCCAAGGAAGAGACGTCAGGCAGAGAGTTGTTACGTAAGTGTTGTTTCTACTGAGCTCTATTACAATTTTGGATGTACTTGTTTTGGGCCGATAGTATTTTCTTATGCAACCAATTTAAATTTGTCAAAACCACTTGTCACTTGTGAAAACCTGCATTCTGCGTTATACTCCCCCTTTTTTTTCCTTTTAAAGTCGAATTGCTGTCTTCATTCACGATTGTCACTAAACCCTAAGTACTATGTGTTCACGAAAACGGAGAGATCTAGTTGGTATCAGTCTACAAGAACGGAAAGTCCCTTAGTGAGGACTTTTGTTAGTATTGTCTAGAGGTCACCGGTAGCCTTTGGGCTGAGGGATAAATCCACATGTGGTTCAATTCATTTTGAACAACCATTTCTCTCTGAACACTTAAATAATTGAGAAGTTTTTAATGAGAACGTTTTAATCTGATCTGTGGAATAATCGATTGAACGTGGGTCCTCATTCATACTCGTCAGGAGCGTAGCCACTGAATGCTGTACGCTAAAAGGACGATAATCTCCCAATAATTCTCAATAGCTTATCAACCCATCGCTTCTATCCACCACACTGTCGTCACATCACTATCAACACATCGAATCTGTAAACAATTATCTATCAAAATATATGTATTAATCTTTTGTGGTCAATTTGTCTCTATAAGCCTAATACTCCTGTTTTCTCTTTTCGATCTTAAGCCTGTCTATCAGGAAAGTAGCATATGGACCGTTTAAAAGCTTAATGGATAAGTGTTGCAAGTTAAATAAAAGAGAGAAGTACAAGAGCAATACCAACATATTTAACTAGCTCTTCCGAACAGGAACGTGTTTAAGTAAGCAGCCCAAAGTAATACCCACAGAGATAATGGCGCCCGTCTAAAACAGAGACGTGATTATAAATTGTTTTACTAAAACAATACTCTTCATTCCAATAAACTAATTGGTATAAAATATTAATTCACGTCATTTCATTAATTTATGCTACTAAGATCAGGAAAAGAAGTAAACATGACTGAAACAGGAATTCTGAAAGATAAAATTTTAGAGGCACTTGCCAGGGGAACAGAGTCTGATATGTCAAACGAACAGCTGTTGGAAGCTATAAGAACAGTTGATGTTAATAGTAGGGCCGAATCTTCTGCGAGTACCATCACTGAGCCACTCGAAAATAGATAAATAGAAAATCAGAAAACTAGTACTGAAAAGGTTATGGAGGAGTTCCGTATGCAGTTCCCAGTATTCACAGGGAAGGGACCAGAGCTCGAACCTTATTGCTACCTTGATGAACTCCAAGAATTTTGTGAAGAAAGGCAAATTAAAGAATCTGATATGTTAAATTACGTGCTCCCTAGGTCATTGAGAAAGTCAGCTAAATCTTGGTATAATCATGCTAAAGCATTTGTAGATTGGGCATCGTTCAAGAAATTATTTCTCGCTGAATTTTTCTCATTCAATTATACGTTAGAGATCAAGCAACAAATCCAGATCGCTTACCAGTCGAGGGATGAACAGTTAAATCGCTTTGCACGACGCATGATGGAGTTATATCAGCGTCTGGATCAACCTCCTACCCAACAAGCCCAAGTATCAGCTGTGGTCCGGAAAGCTCACCCATCGTATAGGAAATATCTTGGTTTCCAAGAGATAAACACATACAAAGAATTGGAAGAAAAAGCAGCAAAGGTTCAAAGTTGCTTGCTAGACGATTTTTTTGTACGAAACATCAGCTGGTACGAATGGACAGAAGCTATGCAATCCATCAGAAATCGCTGTTCATTATCCCAGAAGTAACCAACCGATCGCTTTGTCTGAAAAATCTTTAGATCCGGCTCTGTTCAATAGAGTTACTGTTAAGAATGCGGAAAGAGGAGGGGGCGACGAGGCTATGTCCCCACGAAAAAGAGGTGTATGTTATATCTGTCAAGATCCGAATCACCGATATCTCCAATATCCCCGGAACAAAAACAAACATACTTCAATGGTCTCACGCGGTGAGAAGAAAAGGAAAGTTGTGAAAATAAACGTTGCTCAAAAACTACCGTATGTAGAAATAACTATGAGAGTAATGCGGAAATAAGGCCTCATAGACAGCGATTCGGATTCCACTCTTATCTCGGAAAGTTTAAGTAATTTGTTAATAAAAAGAGATGTAAAATTATTGAAGCATGAAGAGACTATTTACACTGCGACTGGCAAGTCAAAAATACTAGGGGCGATGGAAATAAATTTGTATCTGCGAGAAAAGAAGGTTCCGATAAGGCTTTACATAGTAAGAGGATTAAAAAATCAGCTTGTATGAGGTTCAGAAATTTTAGAAAAAGCAGGCATAGCCATTCGTCTCTCAAAGGGGGGTGATCGTTTGAAAATTGTACTGATGTTATTCCCTTTGACGGAATAAACTGGGAAGACAACTTGTTCTGTGGCCAACCACCGGAACGTTATTTTCGAAGCCAAGAAGAAGAAGAAGACGATGGTTGTTCCATTTTTTAAAACAGGTCTGGTGACACCACGGGAGGTCATCGCCCGGAGGCACAAGAACCTTTCTCTCAAAGAAGGAGGAGGCGCCGAAGAAGATTTAACAAGCGGAGACAACAGAAAAAGATGGAAAATATTGATGCATCCAGAGAAGATTACCCAGACGCGACCGTTTCAAAAAAAGATTGGAGGATTTTGGGAAAGGAACCCCAAGATTAAGTTGGAGTCAGGGATGCTTTTGCATGTCCAAATTAGACTACAGTCGTAAGAGAAGATTCTTCCAGGAGGGGACCAGGGGTTGCGCCCCACTGGGAAACTGGAGGGATGGTACCTCGAAAGCAGACCGAGCGGATTGGAAGAGATGTAGTAAACTCGGTTTTCACGGCAAACTGATGCGGAAGAACGTTGAGTTTAATACGGAACCGGCTACGAAGGAAGATGAATCTAAAAGGAGAGAGGTTCGAAACTAGGTCGGGGCGTCACAGAGCAAAGAGGGCACATCAAAGCTATCTTATTTCTCGGACAGACAGAGAGAGAGAGAGAGAAGATGAAGAGGAGTGAGCTAGAGGCGAGGAGTTACGCCCACAGATTGCAACGGCAAGTCCAACAAGTCTTGCTAGCCAATACCGTCGTGGAGAAAGAGATGGGAGCGATGCGTGCAGGTGCTGAGAAGTTGGAGCGCTGCAGTTTTCGAAATGAAGACCTGATGGAGACCGAGATCTCGAAGTTAAACAGGCACATTAAACGTCTGGAGAAGGATGTTTTGCGTTACAAGGAGGATGCAGAGAAACATTTGAGGGATTTAGCTTCAATGAAGGTAACAACAATGGAAGTCGGAGTGATGTCTGAAGCCGCACTACAAGAGAAGGAAGAAGATAACAGTCCAGTTCGAGAAGCTTTCATGATGGTAGTGGTAGAAGCGGAAAAAGCACCCACTGAAGAGAAGTCAGTGCAGGAGAGGTTCTTTGAATTATTTGACTTCGACCCGAATTCTCGCAAGGATGTTATCAAAGAAGTTGGATGCGTAGATATGGCAGGGGAGGGCGAACATGGAGTTCTTACTTCCACTGCAGTATCAACTTTTAAGGAAGCAAGAGAGGCTTTTTCTAAGGCACCTTTGAATGAAAGAATACGGTTAGTCAACATGAAACCGTATAATAATGGAACTTTTCTCACGTTGCGAAGATATATCGAGGAGAAAGTTAGAGCACGACTTCTGGTAAAGGTGAAGAGAAAGGTTTAATGACAGAATTCCAGCCTGATAGAACAGAAAATGGTGGTATCGTCTACTGTAGATCAAGGAAGCACTTACCCTGGTATAATTAGGAGAGAAACTTGTATGTTACTGTCCCAGTAAATAAACTAGGGAAAAGGGGTAAAGATGTCAAATTCCAACCACAGTGGGACAAAATTAATTTGGAGAAACATTAATGAGATATCCACTTGAAGCCGAAACTTGTAAATAAGAGAATGCGTTTAATTTTCGATTTATTGTTTTTGTTATTATTTGCGATGTGTTTGTCCAGTCCGAGTCAGTTAAGAAGACTGGAAATCCATTTGTTTTCCCATTACTAGTGGGAGAAAGAAGTCGAGTTAGTGATACCGCCCTTTGAGAAAAAATTGTCTTCAGTGAATGATACATGTAGGGATCCAAGGTTAGTAATATTTGTTACTGATATTAGTCATCAGTAGGATTGCCCATTCCCAACGATTTTGAGTTCGATATTTAACACAATCAGTAAATAGATGCTAAAAATGAGGTTGCTGGTTTAATGCATAAATGCAATGGCCCGTTTGTAATAGAGTGTCAGATAAACAGAAATAAATTTGTCATTTGTAAGCCTGGAAGTAAAAAGAAGATAAAAGTAAATGTTGATCAACTGAAGCCGTCACATCCTCTACCTGAGTTTGTGGAAGGAAGGAGGGACTTCATTGATGCATACAGAGAAGCTACTAATGGGCCTGAGAGGGAACGTCCCAGAATGAGGAATCAAGTTCGAAGAGATGCTGCTTCTGAATAAAGTGTGTCACTAGAACTAACGGAACCGGCTGAAGAAGGACGACTGGAGTGACCAACCAATAACATGAGCTTGGTGAGGAACATTTGTGAGTTCTTCTGCGGTAAGTCCTTGGGAACTGCTGAATGCAGTGTTTAAGTAAGCAGCCCAAAGTAATACCCACAACAAAATGCATTAATAATTTTTTTGTCCCGTTCTTTATTATCTCTTAAAACAGTAGCTAGAGTAGTAAACTCAGATATTCCACATTTATGTAATACACTTCTTTTGGCTAAACCTTCGATTTTATTTTGATGCGAAAATTTTATTTTATTTTGTGTAGCTCTTACTTTAGGTAATCAGCTACTGTATTCTACTCTTTTTAAATGTAATGCATGAAGAAGTTCATTATATGGTATGCTAACATGTATTTTTGATCTTGATAATTTTTAAAAACAAACTTTTAGGTAGATTTTGAATATACACGCTAGCGGCCATAATTTTGAAGATATTTGAACCAAATTTTATTATCTTCTAGGCTTAATGAGTTAATTTTATTAAGTTCGTTAATGAGCAAAATCGGCCCAAGGGGGTGGTTGGGGGAGGGGGTTGCAATTTTCAAAAATTTATATATCAGCCCCTATGGAGTTTATAAGAAAACTTTGTCTGCATAAATTATAGTACTCCCTAAGAAGTTTATGGTGACACCGACGAGTGAGGGTGGGGGTGGAAATTCGAAATTTTTAAAACCATGTCTTGTTGGGTAACGTTGAAAAGCTCTTGATGATTAATCTATAAATCAATTACTAGTTTCTCGATAGCGCTCATATTTCGTTAGGGGTATATGAGGTAGCGGGTTTCATTGGACCTATTAACTTCAATTGGAATATCATTGCATTTAGTTCTAATAACAAAAAGTTTGCACGGTAATTAATTAATCTATTAGGGTTATTACTTGTCTGTATTTATAATTTTATAATGAAAATAAAATGATAAAGTATATTTACTTAAAATGTTTTTATTCTGCACTTAACCAAATAAATACAATAAAAACACTTCGAAACCTGTAGGCCTGCCGAAATGAAGTTTTTGTATTCAAATAAAAAAAAAATCTTTCCCATAATTTGACTTAACCAGGACGAAACGTGTCCGTCTGGTTCCATAAATCTTTAACCAAAGAATTAAATAGCTCACTTGTCAGAAAATCAGCATTTAAACGCCATATGTTGTTTCTATTTTAATGCGGCTGAAAACTCCATATCATACTTATATTAAGCTGTAATTTGTCGGTAATAGCTAGTTTAGGGCTTGAATACTACTCAGGGTTTTAGTAATTTCAGGACATACAAAGATGTAATCAATGCGGCTTTTAGTTAGATGATATAGGTGTGAATAATTCCTTAGGAGGATAGAAGAAATTCCACACCTCGCCTAATTTAAAGGAGTCTACATATTTTTTTAAAATTGGACACTGTAACTACACTTTGATGTGTTGGTAAATGCAGTTTATGTCTCCAAACAAACAAAAAGGTTGATTTTTAATACTACAGAGCACTATAGCTAGATCTTGAAACAATAATCATCGTTCCTTGGACAAACTTTTGCCACTATATTGATATATATTAATGATGTAAAGCCCTGCCACCTTAATTACAAAAATTCTCCCGTCAAGTGACTTACACATTTCTTGGAAACATAGATCTGATCTGCTAATAAACCCAACACCAGCTTTATCATAAATACTATAGCTTTTAACATACTAGTAATCTGTGTTCTCAATTTCTTGCAAACCAATAATATGCAGAGATAAATCTCTTATATGCTGTTCTAGGATTGAAGTCGTAAGGGGATTACAAAGATTGAAAGAGGCCAATTTAAGATTATAACTTATCATGGAACTAGAACAAGTTTGAAACAAACATTTCACTATGGGATGTAAACTCACTATCAATAGGAAAATGCACACAAAAATTTGTACACAATTCATTTTTTTTAAATTCATATTTGAGGAATTAAGACCAATATTACAAAACAAAAAAATAATATTACAAAACAATTCTCATTCGCTTCTCAAAAAGTGCATACTGTTCGAGTGAGAGGGTCTCGGAAAAGTAAAATTCAATATCTGTTTCCCACCATAAACATTCAGGGAAAATCCCCGTTCATCCCTTAAATTATGTTCTGTTGATAATCACCAGCCTAGTACATCGAGCAGGCAGAATAATGTATCACACAGAATAATGTTTTTTTTTTTAAATCGCAAAGCAAGATAAGAACAATCAAACTTTCCATGTGAAATAAGACATAGGTTGATTTCAAAAGGTAAACAAAAATAGACACATTAGAGCCACACAAAAACTAGGCTGTAAAAAATCTCATAGATAGATATATTAATTTCACTTCCTCTTCTCGTGAATTGTATGCACCATAAACTCTTATGATTATTTTTATTTAAAGTCATTGACTTAGATCACTTTTGGCTTCACCAACCATAACCACTAGATAGGGCAGACTGTGAACACACTACAGTGAGAGCATGTCATCAGATCACGTAACATCACTAACAAGTTGTGGGAATAGTTGTTTTCCACTAACATGACAATGACAGTGAAAGTATATACACAAAAAGGGAAAATGAAAATTATTAGTATATTCATATAATGAAGGCACTTTTTCTGCCTACAGTCTTACTGCACCCTACGCACTTATTTCGTCTGTTGTTTAATTTTATCGATATAAACGACTGACTTTTGTTTAGCAACCATAACCTCTAGATAGGGCATACGGAGATCATACTGCGGCTGACAGCATGTCTTCAGTACACTTAATATCACTAACAAGTTGGGTGGATAGTTTATATCTTCATTTACTATTGGTCGATTCTGTTTACTACTTTTTCTATGTACCAATAGCACAACGATGCACAAAGGCAAAATATAAACAAAATAAGGACAATGGAATTATTAGGAGATTAATATAATTAAAGCACTTCTACTTCTTATAAACTGTATGCACCATATACGCTTATAACTTCTTCTGCTTGATTTTATCGACATTAATGACTGACATTTTCAGTAACCATCACCACTGGACATGGCAGACTAATATCACACGACTTCTGAGATATTGAAACGCATCACTGACACTAAATACTTGGTTGAATATTTACTATCCTCATACACCAATGAGCGAGACTGTTTTTTTTTTAAATTACCCAAGTGCTATTTGTACCACAAAACAAAAAGCCAATATCTATATATCTAGGGAGAAAGTAAATAACAAAAAAATGAAGAAAAGCAATTATGTTTCAGAAGCAAAGTGATTTTTTTGTCACCTATTCAACAGGTTTCATTAACCTTCACTTCGTTTCATAATTCTCAAAATAGAAAGAGAACACACAAGGAGAAAAAACACATTTTTTTAACCGCAACCACTATATCTGGCGGGCGGATGCGTTACGACAATACTGATAGTTGTTAATTCGACAAACGTTTTCAGTTTTTCTTCGATTTGTCACGATATTTTCTTTTTTCTTTTACCACGAGTATTACAGCTGGGTCCAGACAGATTATGTTCAGAATAATCCTCTTTCGATTCCGACTTTCCAGAGCACAAAAAACTGCTTGTAGTAGAAAACACTGACTCAGAATCGTCCTTATCAACTTGTTGCTGTTCCAAAGGCACCTCACCAATTTCGTCCATAAGGGTAGGTACGGCAAAGATAGAAGAACTTTCTAACACGGGAGTTACTATATATCAGGTGTTACTTGTTTTTTCCCTGTAACATCAATTTCGTTCTTAACATTCGTCTTAGTATTATGGTCCAGGGTTTGTCCTTTTGTAGCACCAGCTTGAGTTACTTCCACAGTGACCGCGGGAGATATTATTTTGTTTATCCTGTTCATTCATACTACCTAATGCTTGTCCATGTTGAGCATGACTCATAGCCACGCTTTCTAACAGAGTTGGGAAATTTTGCGAATCTAAAGTTGGCGTTTTGTCAGGAATGGGTTCCACTATCGTTTGCCTGGGTACAGTACGAGGAACAATATTACGTGTATTTTCAGATAATACAATCTGATAACTAATGCCTAGATTTCGAAGATATCGGGACAACGGCTTGATGGCTTTTTCAAAAAAGAACAGTATGCTTCCGTTATAAGCGGGGTAGCTAACTTGCTGAAAATGCTGCCACTGTATGTCTATGATTCTATCGAAAGGTGACAATTTCTCTATCACTATTTTATCATCCACTTCACTTGGTAATGCGTATATGACGTAATATTCGGGATCGGGCAATTCTAATTATACTGTTATCAACATGCACGGCAGTGCATGAGCCAAGTTCTTCACGTCACAAAACGTCAGCACTGCCAGAAGCATGTTATACAGGAACAAGAGTTTATGGCAAAATCGACGATTTGGGGGCCCCGTAAGAAAAAAGATGTTAAAGATAGGAATATGAGCTTTTGCCGTTAAGGAGATATGGTAAATATGTGCAGATGTACAAAATTTCATATTCGTATCTCAAACTATGTTCTAGTTGTGGACCCGTGAAATTGCACATTTTAGGCTAACTGACTCACTCATTCACTCACTCACTCACTGACTGACTGACTGACTGACTGACTGACTCACTCATCATATTGTTTAGGGTGTTTGGAGTAAGCTAGAAACATGAAATTTGGTATGAAGGTAGAGGATGATAAGTAGATAAAGGAAAAATTCCGACATTTTGAAAAGGTCGCCATCTTGAATTCAAAATGGCCGCCAAACCTAAAATTTCAAAGAATACAGAGCCTAAACGATTAAAGATAGAACAGTGAAATTTGGTATGAAACTACATCATTGATAGCAAATTAAGAAAACTTTTTAAAAATTTGAAAAAGTCGCCATTTTG
>JAGDQP010009147.1:0-60404 GCA_022664845.1 Lepisma saccharinum
TGTGACTTCCTCTAATTTACTCTCAACCGCCTACTCTCCGATTTCTCATCTTCGCAATAATCCGCTCTGAAGTTCATTTTCCCACGCTTTAGGCTGGCTGTAGCTCCGTAACGCCTCGGAATTTCCCCCCTGTTGTCTGGGCTTTTTTTTCTTTATTTTTCACTGTACTATCACCTCCCGAAGTTTGTCGGTCCGTAACCTTACCACCCTGTATATGATCCTTTTATTTTTTATGAATTTCCAAAATCCAAAAATTCGTATTTTATGAATATTAGAGGCTCAATATCTCTGGTAGAACAAAATATAATGTTTGTTTCACATGCTATTCACTTACATAAGAATATACTGCAGAAATATCAACTTTGCAATTTGAATTTGAATGGAACAGATGTGCAAAGTGGGGATGAATAATGTTCGCGCGCTCTTTGTTATGCAATGTCTCTAGTGTGAGACCATACAAATATATAATTTTCTCGCACGTTGTGCACTTGTATAAGGAGAATCTACGGTAGAAATTTCAGCTTTTTTACTTGAAATTGAACGGAGTTAGATTTGCAAAATGGGGATGAATAATGCTCGTGAGCGCTTTGGTAAATATATTATCACCAGAGGGCTATACTATATCTCTCTCCTCCTCCTCACAAAAGATTGACGGGTTACCAAGTTGGAGCAGTTGAGGAAATGTAGCTAGAAGAAGGGGTAAAGTCTCTTAAGTTTCGTATCACCGGGACTCGAGTTGAGTTTACACGGTTAACGTGTATAGAAACTTATCGCAGATCGTTTGATCATCCATGATCGATTGATTTCTTAGTTTCAGAAGCGGCAGTGGATGAACGGCGTTACTGCTTTTATACCACCTAAACTTTGAAATACATATTTTTAATAAGTAAAACCAGTATTATTTTAAATGTCTGTACTATTGTTAAGGACGAAGGAGAAGAACGATTGATACTCCACTAGTTTTAATATTTAAAAAAATATATTCTAAACACGAAAGTCGTTAATATCAGAAGCCAACGTATCTCATGAATAATGTTTCACTCATTTCATTGTCAGTCAGTAATATTCCAATAACCGAATGCTCTTTTGAATTCTCTTCCACAAAGAAAGCCTGTGCGGTTTCGAATTCATAAACAATAATCATAAGAAGAAGAACAACAACAACAACAAAAAGAAAACTAAAATTATTTTGCGTTAAATAATATTATGAATTGCTCAACGCTTGCATATTTATTATCTATTTATAATTATTCACATTTTCTAAAAAAAAAAAAAAATCTAAGCATTATAAAACCCATAGTTTATTCGAAAATAGTTTTATCTTTAACCCTCTATCTAACATTGTTTCCATTTTTAATATATAGCTTATTAGTTAATGAGTAAGCTACTAAAATTTCAAATTTTCAGGTATATTTTTCGGAATTATTTTAAGTTTTTTTTAAAGTATGATTTGAAAATGTTCCGAATGTGACGTAGATTGCAAATCTATTTTTATTTTTGTGATTCGATAAAAAAAATAATAATCTGCTGAGTGCTGTCAATTCAAATTTAGTGGATGTTTGATTGACAACGCTGCCTCAGCCGGTCTTTTATATGGATGGGTCGGTTCATCCCTATCTCTAATAGTAAGAGAGCTACAGACAATTGTTTATTTTGAACATATAAAATTATGTTTAACATTTAAAAAATATCATAGCCTTTATAGTCTTAAGGCCTCTCGTCCATTAGATTCTTAGTCGGACAACTAACTAGTCGTCCGTATTTGGACTACTGGGCCCGTCCGTTGGAAGCGATTGCATTAGATGAGACTAGGCATGGAATTGATATATCTTTTGTAAATTCTTTCCTGACATTCACTTATCTAGTCTACATTTCATCAATAAAATATTAAACTTTAATTATGTCACTCACCCAGCATACATTTCCTCAGCAACAGTTTTCCATAATTTTCTTTTCACATGTAGATGGTGGTACATTTCATCACCTTGGAGCCAGCAGGTACTATGCCCAGTTTTCGGCAAAATTGAGTTAACACTGCAGTCAGGGACCTTGAACTAAAGGGCAACAACCCCAAAAGTACTAGCTGACAAAACGGTCACCAAGTGGCTAGAAAAGTTAGAAATTTAATTAATTTATACAAACTTTAAAAACAAAAAAACTGTTTTTTCCCCCTAAAGTAACTGAAATGGACATAGTACCTCCTGGTTCTAAGGTAACGATTTGGACTCGCATATCCCCATTTGCATATAAACTGCACTAATCAGTTTGTCAACGTCCATTGTGAAACACAACAAGGATGCAATGCCTATAGTATGAATTAGGCGCAAGTCGTCAGACTAAATCCCATTCGAAAGGGACAAGTCGCTTGTCTCATAAAATCGGCTGAACTCGTACGACCAAAGTCGGATGTAATATACAAATATACGGACTCGTATTGTTTTTCATGTTTTAGGATTAGTCGCACGTATTCGAATGACTACGGACGACTAACCCTATGGTCACACTGGATCCGGTTTCGGTCGAACTTTCACACTGGCGAACACGGACAAAAACGATATAAAAAAACAACACAATGTGTGTTGCCATATTATCATCGACTTGGACTGGCGTGCTCGGACGTGTTCATATGTGACCACACACACGTATTTACACTACGTTCTTTCTTCTACCTTTTCGGCCGTGTTCGCCTATGTAAATGTTCGGACGAAACCGGATCCAGTGTGACCATAGAGTAACTAGTCGATCGATTATGCCTTGTTTAGATTACTACCTTCTACGATGGTAAGATTTACGGGTAAAACTAACTTGCGTTCAGACTACCGAACTTAACTTGGTTATCGTGCTTGTTCTACCATTGTCTGTAAAGAAACAGGAAGAAGTTTCCGTAGAGTAAAGAATCTTCTTGTTATACGGGAGAGGATTAAATTATAAAAAAATGAACATAAATGAATTGATTGTAGTATCACATTTTGTAGATTAGTTCTGCCATCATTCTTTTATACTTTAAAAGTGATGCGCACCACTTGGATATTAAATATTTCGATAAAGAAAGAAATAAACTCACGAAGTGAGCCGTGCCTAATGACTAACTTGCGTTTAGGCAGCCGTTTGTTACCAACGTTACAAGATAACCGTCGTAAGTTGATGCTAGTTAACTTTGAAACCCGCGTTAACGGTAACTACCGTTTACATTACTAAAATGATCTTGGTTAATGTTAACCATAGTAAGATGTTAGTAATGTAAACAAGGCATTACGGATCCATGGACGACTGGCCTTAAGTATACTGGACATCAGATCTTGAACTGCAGATGGAAAGAAAGAATGGAGAAGGTGCCTCTGTCGAAGTGGCATTTCCCGGTGGAACTGGATAAAATCCTGGTAAACATCAGTCAGAATGGTTGGAGTGAGAGGG
Organism: Lepisma saccharinum; assembly: GCA_022664845.1. Lineage (NCBI taxonomy): Eukaryota > Metazoa > Arthropoda > Insecta > Zygentoma > Lepismatidae > Lepisma > Lepisma saccharinum. The sequence continues at coordinate 3,415 of JAGDQP010009147.1, forward strand.
ACTCATGCGTGTCGCCTTCCCATTTCAGTGCTTATCCCAAATCAGCGACCGTAACCACTAGATTACGAGGTCAGGTTAACACCGTTCCAATTTTTAATCAGTTATGGCCTTTAGGTAATTTTGACTCAGACCGAGTCGATGATTGGTGTTTTCATTCAAACTTCGGTTTTCGGTAAATAGTGCAAATAGGGGATGCCAGATTTACCTAAAAACGGAAGATGGTAAATTCAGTTTCTGGAAACATTCAAGAAACGGAATATGTTATTTTCGGGAACCGGAAAACTATTTTTCCGGAAGTAGCCATCTCTAGAAAAGACTATTTCATTCAATATATTGAGATTGTTATGTTAATACCCTAACTAAAGGGATTTTTCCGGTATTGGTTGCTGGTTGTCAGAATTCTTCATCAGGCCCAGTATTGCAAATTCAGTAATTTTAGACTTAAACCTAGACATGTTCAATTATTCATTAGGCTACCAAAAACTATGCAGTTTCTCTTATATATATATATAATATAATATAAATCACAGCCATATTCAATCCACTAATGGATGAGGCCTCTCCCCGAAGGGAGGAGTTGGTCTACTGCTCCCACGCTGACCAGACGGGTTGGGAGAGGAGAGCCGATGCTCTCACTGTGATCGCTACCTCTTTATTCAGGTAGCTCCCCAGTTGGCCTCAAGACGCTGGGTGGACGCCACACAGGCAAACACCATCTGGAGTACTGCAACGGTCATCCGTCCAAGCACTGACCAGACCCTGAGCTGCTTGACTTCGGTGATCTTACGGGAACCGGTAGACCAGCTCGGCTAGGGCGTTGCCATATAGATGGGCCGGTCACATAGCTAGACAAACAGATGAAGATAAACGAGGAATGTATCACATTGGATTCCCAGAGAAAGAAACGACGTCCAAATGCAAGATGGGTAGATACTAATATGTTTAACTACAATAATATACACTTTTTCAAATCGTTATCTCTCTGTGTTACACACAGTACTGCAATACAAGTGAATCTCGGTGTAAACCATCCTGACTGAGGGTTTCCCTCAGTTTCAGTAGGGAAATATCGGGATGATGCCTTAAGTAAGACCCTGGCCGATACTTTCCCCATCCTGTAGGGATGTATAGGATTTAACATTTAGGAAGTATGTCATACTTCAAGAACAAAACGTTTTGATTGGTTTTCTACAAACTCTTGTTTATCTTGCCCCCGTGGTATACTGGCTATGATAGCGGATTTCGAATCTGCATTATGAAGGCACGCAGGTTCAAGTCCTGTCATTGGTTACGAGGTCCAGTGTTCGCCAGTTCCACGAGGTGAATGGCGCTATGGTAGCTTCATAAAGCTTCGGTCCCTACCTTCCTTTTCTGCAGGCGGAACAATGCTTGACAAGGGATTAATTCCTCAGACATGTGACAGGCCTGCGTCATATCTACCTATTTCGTCCATAACTGAAAGTTAAGATAGATAGAACTGACTGATATGCGGATCGCGTATATACTTGTTTATGAAACAAATCAGCAACTTGTTTATAAACAATTAATTGCCTCAATCGTTCACTTCCCATGAGAAAATGACCCAGCTGCTGTCTCCCTTCAAGGGTTTTCCTCAGTCACAGTGGTCAACTTTCAAACTGAAGTCTTGCCAACTGCTTTTCAACATCCTCCCCCTTACCCAATCCCGGCTCAAGCTAAAGTTACCTACAGGTCATAAATAAGTTATGACAAGGGGAGAAATTGCTGTACTGTGCTACCAAAAATTCCAGATGAAGATTTGGGGAACCTATCAAATATGGTTTATTCAATTATTAAATGTTACATATATCAATGACATTGTTAGCGGTCTCCATGGTAGCATTTGTCTTTTTAATTCTACATAAATTTTGAGAATTCAATTTTTAGGACATACAACTATCCAGTATCATCTTCACAAAATCCCATTAAAGCAATCATGCCCTGAACATGAAAAATACAGAATCACCTTAAGAAAAGTGTTAAAACCAGCCTAGATACATTTCTTGTCTTTAATAAGTGCTCTAATTGCTAATCCTAGCCCAGAAAACTGTTTCCCTAATTCTAAATTTGGATTGAAAGAAATGGACTTAAATTTATGAGACTAAACGCCTCTAAATCGTCTTAGTAGAGTAAAAAAAGCTTTACATTTGAATAATATATTGAGTGAAGATAAACGTTAAAAATATAATTATTTGCTTGGAGTGAAAGATAAGTTTTAAAGAGTCTAACAACTATTTGTAAAGAAGAAGAGAAAAACTATAAGAAATAATCAAGTTTAAATTGTAGCAATTATGATCATGCGATGAAGCTTATTTGTTCAACAAAAAGCGATTTATATAGATTGAAATAAAAAATACTAAGCTTGGAAAAATCCCAAGCACTCAATTCAGGAGTCTTTCACATCAGGAAGAAGAAAGAAAGAAAGGAGAAATTTGTTTTGTTCTTGTGAAATATTGTGTTCGTTCCTACGATGATATTTCGTGTGTAGCAATGGACACACAAGGAGAAATCAACATCAATATGCAGTGTTTTCTTTGTGAATTATATGATAATTAGGATGATAAAAATTATTAAAGTAAAGTTTTGCTTGGTATAAATAAGCACCTCTTACCTCCAGTTTGCCAAACTTGTCGTTCTGGCAGCGGGAGATTTACAACATTTTAGTCTTCAAGGGGTAGTCTCACAAGTAAAGTACCCGAAGTGAGGACTCGAGTTGCTCATCAAGTGGTACCTCAAATTGAAGCTAGTGACGAGTATAGTACACCTGTGAAATGCTAGCTGCAGAGCTCCAGAAATAAAAAGATTATGGCGGGTCAAAGTTCAAAGAGAAAGCGAATTGTATTGAAACAAGTCACAACGAAAGGCAGAACAAAAGTCAGAAGGACATGATTTTGAATTGAAATGCGATTCATGGGAAGGAAAGAGGCACGTACAAAGTACTACATATTGATACAATCAATATGTAAGTCGTCAATGAAGGCGTGTGATACTTTGCTCACAATGAGTACACTTGACAAAAGAGATGTTCTCACATGAGGTCTTGTAACACTCGTCACGTATATTAGAATCAAAACAATAATCCAATGGAGAAATCCAGGGCTCCGGCTCCTCATCCAAGTAGCCACTTTTGTAAAACGCAAACCTGTTCATGTTGCGAAATCATGAGGCGCTGAATTGGAAGAGAGTGAAGGACTGCATTCGTAAAATGTTATCCCGATACCAGAGATTAATTTCCGAGGAAGCGATAACTGTGTCAGTAATGAACGTGATAAATGATTTATATGGACGGAAGAAGTAAACATTAAGTGGTTGGATGAAACCAGTGCAACCACCAGGAATTAAACGTTTGAACAGTGTTATATGATTAGGGCATGATTCATTTGATACGTTATCATCCTTATTTGCACTCCATGAATCCAGCAAAGACAAGACTTTATCACGATCGGCAGGCAGGCTATTCCAGAATACAGAATAAAACTCTTTTAAATCACTTTTGTGAACATCAAAAGCAGCTAAATTCGCTTTCTATTTGAACTTTGACCCGCCATAACCTTGTTATTACTGGAGCTCTGCAGCTAGGATTTCACAGGTGTACTATACTCGTCACTAGCTTCAACTTAAGGTATCACTTGATGAGCAACTCGAGTCCTCACTTCGGGTACTTTACTTGTCAGTCACAAAGAACTAACAGGTATAGTGTTTACACCGTGCCTGGAACAATTTGTTGTGTTGTTTGATATCTTTTAGACAAGAAAAAGCTACTGTTTCTATTGCTGTTATCCTGTGGTGTAGTTGACTATTAGATGCGTATCTCTTTAGTCAATTGCAAGTGACGTTGAAGCTTTGCTATCTTATTCCGTTTATTCACTTAGGTTTACATAAGAAATAATGAGTATCTGCTACCTTGAGTTTCTACTGCCTCCGGCCGATTTAGTTTGGAACATTGCTCACGTCTACCATTGACCATTTCCCTGAGTCACCAAGCGATTACTTGAGCCTTGGCCCTTGGATGCAGACCAGGGCCGACGCCTTTCTCTCCCCTTCCGTGGGAAAAGTAAGAAAGGACAAGAACAATATCCTTAAGGACAATATTCCAGAAGCTAGAAAGCTTAAATACCTAGGTATGTAAACAATTTAAATTTTGAATTTTTACGAGTAGTGGCATTGGTAATGTGAGAGACATTTTGTACATCATCCAATTTCTAGATCACCAGCCGCCACTGATTTTAAGTACTAATATTTGAAACAATATGCTACGTTTGTAATACAATTGGTGAGGTTCCTTGATAAAAGAAAGCTATTTACCAATTTACTAAGTTACTTGTTTTCGATTTTGGTTCAGAAAGCCAACTCACAGGAGACTAATTTCCTTCCAGTGAGCTTGCCCAGTTGAATGGCGATCATTTTCGGTAAATAAAACCTTTGTAAACTTGATTTTATACGAGCCAGTCTAATAAATTTTGACTTCGGCCCGTCACGATTCGCCCATTTACAGCCAGTTAAAATCCACAAATATTGACGCCCCTGCCGGGATTCGAACCCGGAACATTCGAGTCGTTTGCCTAACGCCTTAGACCGCACGGCTACCCGGTCGGCGTGTCATCATTTTCAAATCATTTAATGGCACACTATTCCACACAAAATGAAGGTATATCCGATTCATTAATATTAGTGAAAATGAGAGAGAAGTGTTTCAACACAAAGTCGATTTCGAGATAAAATGTGTCATTAACTTTAAAAAAATCTTCTTTAACATTCTGGCAACGAGATTGAAACAAGCTTTATTCTCACGAATAATTCTTTTAGGTTCTATCTCACATTACCAAGTATCAACTCATATTCCTTGAAGAATTCTCGCAGTCTTGTCAGAAAAAAAAAAGTTTAGCTTTTGTCAAACGACCAACACCTCCTACTATTTGCCGAATACTATTTGCTAACAACTGCACTGGGAAATTAAATTGCGAGAGTACTATTGCAGCTCCCATGTTCTACTGCCAGTGGGGATACAAGTGATTAGGAATCAACAGGAATCTGTAGACGTTGTTCCCTTGACGTTCTTTCTACGATTTAAAATAATGGAAGACTATACAATTGGATCACCTAATCCAGCGAACTTCTGATCTGAAGCCTGACCAATACTAAAAGAAGTTGCTGGAATGGTTAGCAAGATCGCTTGCTTTTCACGTGGTATAAATTTCGAACCCGATGACGGTCCATTGAAAGCAGTTATTCGTAGCTCATTTCAACAACAGTTGTGGGTCCCGTCCTTAGAAGTTCACAACACGTCTAGGTATAGGAGTTCATCAAACGGTGTGATTACTAAAAACTGTAGGTCCCCTTCCCTTACCAACTCATTTAGGACGCTACTTACAATTAGACCAATAACTGAAAGAAACTAAAGAGAATAATTAATTTGTTCTAATTGAGAATTTATTTGATTCTGGATAATAATCGTTACTTTTAAAATAGTGGAAATATAACTATTTAATGTAGCAGAATAAAATATTGGTAGTTTGCAAGAACTTTTTACCTTATAAAAAGGATGTTCTACTGAACGATGCGATACTATCGGGACATGTCATGAACTTTCTTGCTTCATGGTAAGAGAACTGAAAATCGAAGATAGTTGTACATAGGTTGAGAATATGATCAAACTGCAATCATGAAATCAGCAATGGTCTTTATACACCTATTTATTCTTCACCCTGATTAGCATATTGACCTCACGATAGGGAAGTCATAAGCTGAAGTTCCTGCTTGAGGTTTTTGCCTTCCCTCCTCTCATAACAAGAAGTGGTATTGCATGCTAACGAAATTTACCATGTCCGGATCCTACGACCTTTCCGCTTGGTAAGGTCAGTGTTAGGGCATTTATCCTCGCACATAGATTCACATATTCCAATAAAATGTTCGTAGATTCCGTACAAAAGAGTCCCGTAATATGGCCCTATCATGTCATCTGATATTTTACAAATCTTATTTGAAGGACCAGTTAAAGAAATAAATAAATAAGAAACAAAATGGATGCGTCCAGCTTTTATTTCAAGTTCTTTCATTCCTGTTGTTCCGTATTTCCAAACATTTTGTTCCACTGACCGGCGATTACATTGTGGGTTCCTTTAGCTATAGAGTTTTCTAATCATAATTTATTAAAATGCGTAATGTGACGTAATACTTAATGCGATTTCAACGAAGTTGTAAGTGCAGTCAAGGATATGCATTTTACGATTACTGCACAGTTCATCACTACTTGATTCACATTCAGTGATCACTGAGGCTTCTCTAGGGGGTTTTCCTCAGTCACACTCATGGGCGTGCGCACAGGGGGTGGGGACAGAGGGGCAGCTGCCCCCAATTCAATATAAAATGCTAAAGTAAAAAAAATAGTATAGAAGGAACATCCAATACAGTCAGTTCTATATACGGGGCGGGGCAGGAAGGGCATCTTCCACGAAGTCCTAAGAATCCGAAAAGTCGTAGGGCCTACCCTGCCACCCTCTCTCAAGTTTCTGGCCAAGTAACTGCATTACAAAGTATCCATTGATAAATATGAAATGCAAAATAATTAGAACAAATCTAATGAAAAAGGGATTTGAACTTCTGCCTCAGTTTTTATCCGCGAGGAAGAGCTATAATATTTAGTTTTTCTCTTTGCCTTGTATCAAGTTTTCATTGTTGATACGATGGTGTAAATTTGACATCACTTTCCTTGTCGCAGTTTCAGTCTTAAATTTATCCAATGTTTTTATTTCGTATTTTGGTGCGTTTACTGCTTTAAATGGTAGTACTTCCCGTTTAGTGGATTTTAAAGATGTTTTTATAGCTAGCTTTGATTCTGCATTAATTTTCATTTATGTGAACTGGATTGTAAGTTTCAAGTTTGTTTTGTGCTTTAAGTGCTTTTTTAACTTGTCATTACATAGATTGGTTTTCAAATTTTTCACCAACATTCGGAATCCTAATATTTTGTTAGCATTTTGCATCCCCTCAAAAACTCCGGTTTGCCCCTCCCGAATCTTTTTCCTTACGGGCCTATCGAACACAGCAGAGACAACTACATCCAGATGATCCATCACAACCAGCTCCACTAGACGAGGCCCTCTTCGTCCTGGGTTAGCAAGATTTCTAATGAAGAAAATCGGAAATTCAGAACGGAAGTTTTCAGTTGTGGTGGTACGAGATTAGAATATATCTCGGGAAGCTGCGTTTCGTTGAATTTGGATTTTATTTAAGGCCTTTTGGCACCTTGATGCATTTTGCTTCAACTGCCATCTTTTTGGCGTCACATGATCCTACCTGCCAGGAGTATTAGACATTGCATTCATCATTAGGGGATTTTCTAATTGGAAGAAAACTAAAATTCTTAGAGCACACAGTTGTTTAGTGTTCGTAAAAACAGGACTAAAACAAAACAAAATTTTCTTTGCAGTTCAACGAGCGCCACTTTTATTACGAAGAGAGAAATAAGTTGTACACAAAATGGCGAAACGATGAAGAGATTTATTGATATTTGTAATGCGTTTGGATATATGTGAAAAGTGTTCAAAAATAACTCTTTCTAGAACTTGTTGACTGCCTAAAGAGATTTGATCCAGAGTTTTGAGATTTTATCAACAATGCAGACAAAAATACAACGTATCTTAGCAACTGCTTTCAAAACGATCCTCTGTAAGCAATTTCCAATGTCATGATGGAAAACCTCAAAGATGAAATGGATGTAAAATCTGATTATAATAGCTGATGAAACTACTGATTGTGTATTAGCAGCACAGAGAACAGCTCTCAGGTAATTGTACGTTATTTTAATGAGAGTATCTACAAACCAGTTTAAGTTTTCATCGGACTATTCAACCTGGAAAAGACTGTTGTCAAAAGTGTTTTTGATACCATTGATACGTGACACGAACATCATGGAATTCCTTTGAAATTAGTGATACCTGTGTGTTTTGAAGGTCCATCAACGACGTCGGGGAAATTAAATGGTGTACAAGCGATGAACCGAAGATTGTGTATGACCACTGTTATGCTCATTACCTTAACTTAGTACTTGTGGACACATGCACTTCTCATATTCAGAACAACATGATTTTTGATTTTATGTTGTTTTTTCTAGCTTGTATATAATTTGATAAAACAAAAGCTATTCAACATGGTACCTTTGACGCTTTTCAGAAAGAAGTCAACCGTAAACTCCATTCCATAAAATCACTTTCCAACGCTAGGTGAACTTGCAGTGCTGAAGCTGGCATTAGAAAATTTTGACTCCATCATTTACGTCTTACATCAAATACCTACATCAACATGTCAGCAAGATGCGAAAATAATGACAGAGAATTAAGTGTCAAGATAAGAGTCTAGTTTCGTTTTATCAATGCAAATAATGCATCCTCTTTTGAAAATGATCTTAAATGTAAGCAAATTACTGCAAATCGAAAGCTAGGATTTGGCGACAGTCAAATCTGTTTCCACATTGAAGTCTGTATTGAAAGAGAAGTGAAATATGGAGTATTTTCATGATTTGTAGAGAGAAGAGGAAGAAATCTCAAAAGAAAGGCCAAGAGTGAAAAATAGAAGACTAAATGGGTTGCCAAGTGACAATGTGGAATCAGCCCATAACTTTCCCTCCAAAGAAGAAATGCATGTCAATCTTTTCTATCCTTTATTTGACTATTTGCTACGAAAACTCAGTAAAAGATTTTCTCAGGAAGCTACAGATATGATCAGGTCAAATCATTAGGAAAGTTACTGGCACTATCAGCAGATATGGAAGAATAAATTGATTTCCTCATGAGAACGATGGCTACTGTTCTATTATTTTATTTATTATTACGAGGTGAATTAGGTTAGCCGAGATTCTGTTATTTAATGAATCACAGTATATGCTACTATATCAAGAACTAAAAAAATAGCCTGTTTACTTGTTTGGAATCAATAACACATATTCCATGAAAACATTCTTTATTCTTTACCATAAGTATATTCATTATATGAAATGTACGATCTATCTCAGTAAATTCGTAACTAAAACTTACTTTATTGATATGCTTAACAACAGCTATTAATCTATTAATCTTCTTAAAATATTCATACCTATATTGTTCCAATTCAATATACGGTATACCATATCCTAATTGTCATATGATTTATTTAGAACTCGATGTACAAATCTCATCTCAAAGAATTAACGATAAATATATCTTTCTTAGTATCCTTAATGTTCTGATACAAATCGCGTAACAATCATATTTCATAATTGGCTCTTCTTTTATTTTAATAACAAAAGACTAACTAAAACACTGTTAACAACACTCATCAATAAAATTTACTAGATTTGTTAATAAATCTTAGTACCAGTATTAACTTCCAACAGCTACGTTTGTATATACATTGGTTTGTAATCGTTCATCTTTGAAATTGTGAAACATTTTGTAGTAATTGTAATATGAGAACTGCAAAGGATTTATTTTCGATATTTTATGGGTTTACAAGTCGTGTAGACAGTTTTTCTCTGACGTTTCTAATATCTAACTCTCGGTGTTCAAGTTTAAAGAACTTTGTAAAGAACTTGTCTAGAGTGCTAGTTCGCACGAACATTTTAAATTGCTATCTCCAAGGGAACGAAAGCTACATCTCTAGATTCATTGATTCATACTGGTTCATCTCTGAAAACGTTAAACGTTTTACAGTATCTATAATATAAAACTGTGAAGGAATAGATTTTTAGACTGCAGGTTCGCATTGAAGTTGATGATTCATTCTCATATCTAAATTATATTTATAATTACACTCAGTGCATTTTTGAAATGTAATACTATACTTTTTTTTGCTTTTGGGGAGAGGGGTAATTAATTTTGCTAAATGTTAAGAATTACCAACCTTTGCCTCCCCTCCCAATGCAAAAATGTTGCGTACGCAAGTGGTCACACTAGGCAAATGCAGAGATGATACCTACAAACTAAATCCTGGTCCACTATCATCAGATATTCTCTCCCCATTCTATCCCGGCGTAACCTTGAGATACCTGAAGGCCATAAATAAAATTTAAATCACCTTCTTGCTAAAAGTAACATTGTAATATTCGCCTTCTGAGATTTTGTACACAATTACTATTTCCGAATTTTGTAACCAGAAAAAATTAACAGTTTGAAACAAATCCAAGAGGAAATAAGTGTCCCTGTGCCACAGCGTGTTGGATTCCTGCAAAAATTCACCATCATTCAGATAATCGTGGTGAAATGAATGCCATATAACGTGGTCTTTGTAGGTATTACTCGTTACGTGCTCTGGGGTCAGTGGAGTCTACCTACCATTTCCTTTTTTAATTTTCTTCTTAAGTGAGTAACGTTAGGAAATAAACATGGTCTAGTGGCAAAGAATGGTGGTTTCGGATTAGCAATATGAGAAGACAGCCCTCGAACAAATATTTACTCGCGCTGGCTGCTTATCTGCAATTATACCAGGCAAACGCCGAAATGTTACTTACATGGAATCATCCGAAAGAGAACAGTGATTTACAATCAGGATGTCGCGAAGTACCAGACCTCGGAGTGGCCGAGAAGTTAGCATGATGGGTTTCTGTGTACTTGGTTACGGGTTCAATTCCCACGAGGGTCTCTTGGACGGAATGGTTCGGAGCTCAATTTATCAAAAACTGTGGATCCTGTCCTTAGAAGCTCACCAGCTCATTTAGGATGTTAATAACAATTCAATTCTTAAAGTACCACTATTGTTAGATGAAGAAAATTGAAGGTTGAATCTGTTTTCTATCTTAGCGTCTATTTTAATTCACATTCTAATGCAAAGTTAAAGAGTAATGGTGATAGGATAGAAAACAGGTCAAATCGCTACGAATCTCGAAAGTATCTGACTTATTAATCAGTACGTACTTTACTTATAGGGTAGGTGAGACACAACCTCACTAACTGAAATAGTTTTCTTGGAATTCCGAATCATACAAGGACATTGTACTTCTTTCCTTTTGATAGAATCATATGCCTTCTTCAAATCAATGAACCACTGATGGTGAACCATCCCACATTCCCATTGTATTCCAATTTTTTTGTCAATATTTGTCTCCGGGCGAAAATCTGGTCCAGTTGTTATTTGTTTTAAATTCACATTAGTGAACTCCAATTATTTCATCTACGTACATACGCTTAAGCTTGTTACCAGGGTATTACTTAATAACTCTTTGTAACATGTAGTGGGTAAAGAGAGGTGTATCGACTTTTTATAAACGGGAACTATTACTGAAGTTTTCCAGTCCTTTTCGAAGTTTCTTCTTTCTTCAAATAGGATTTATTATTTATGTATTTCCTCGGCTAGTGTCGTTCCTTCCGCTTTAATTAATTCTGCTGGAATGTTGTCAGTTTCTGGTAATTTGAAATTTTGAATGTCCGATATTCAATTATGTGTTTATTAAGAAGTTTGTCGAAATAACTTTTCTACATTTTCCAAGAAGTAAGATATTTCCGCTTTTTGTTCCTAATCCCGCGTGTAGCGTTACGTATCTCTGTACTGTAGTACTTTGCATTTACTTCGGTTTTTATTGCTTATTCATCGCTACCTTACTTGTTTCCATTCTTCATGAAGATTAATCCATTCTCTGCCTTTTTCTTGTTACCTGATACCTACACGTTATTGTGTTGCATCCTTCACTGTGTCACGAATGTCACCCACGTGTTATTCACATCAATTTCATAATTAATATAATCTTTATTATTATTCGAGTCGGGTCAGATTTCGAAACTTTTTGAGATTTCAAGATGATAATCTACTTTCAGGCTAGAATTGTCTAATCGTTTTACCTCGAATTTCAGTTCTTGTTGTCGCTCATTATGGATAAGTTACTCCTCTTGTATGTATCATCATTTTGTTTTTACCCCCCACCCATTCCTCCTGGAATTTGGGAATCGATTTGAACATAGTTGACTTGGCAGGGAGGCGAATACAATTTTGCATCCATAATAAAACCTCAGTTTAAAAATTGAGAATAGGCAGTTAATATTTGGAATTATTGTTTACGTGTTCGTTCTGTATTTTATTTTCTTCTCTCCTCTCCCGGATACCTTCATCAGGAGATGTTCTTTATGTGTTTTTCCTTTGTTTGATCGTATGTTTCAAGGAAACCTTGGTCCATTGCCCTATATCCTCCTTTGTGTTCCTTCTTCTTCATCCTTCTCATCTTCATTGCCGTTTGCTTTTCGTTCTCGTGACTTTGTACCTTTTTATTATGTTTTTCCTCCTTTCGCTCCTAGAAAAAAAAAAATCTGCATTGCGGGTTGTCTGTCTGCTTTTTTGTACCGGGGGGACAGACAACAACATTTCGACGGAGATTTTCGCCGATGATGTAAGCCTTGAGTACTTCGCATGTATATCAATGACCTATCAGAAAACAGCTCAAAGGGGTGAACCCCCTCAAGCTTTGTGTAATTTAACTCAGTCGATCTTTTTTTTCATTGTAACATGTTTGTGTTGTACTGATTCTCTGTGCTTACATCACGTGACGTAATACTTTCTAGGTGGGGGAGTAGAAGAGAAAGAAATTTATTGAGATGCATAGGTAGGCTCTTTTTCTTTTCAAGTTCAAGGTCGCTTTGCCCATGAGGTATATAGATTTCTCAAGTCATGTGTATATACTCTATGTGTGTGTTTGAGTACATGTGGGGTGTGAGTACGTTTACGCTTGCAGCTTGGACGAAGATTCAGCATTAGGTCAACCACTGGTGTAGCATGTGTGTGTGTATGTGTGCGTTCAGAGCGCGTTTCATGTTTTCTTTCTTACGTTAGTGTTCTGTGAGGTTTTGGCCTGACCAGTGTTGGCGCACATCGAATTGACAGACGACTTATCATTGAGAGCGCTGTGATATAGGAAATCACTATTTGCCAGGTAAAGTGAGCAGTATATTAATATTTTTTTTTTTATGTGGCGAAACTAGTGTAGACTATCATAAAGAAATTGGAAATCATAAACTTATGCACCGAGTGATCTCAACTTGTAACTAGGGTGTTGCAGCTTCAATCCCCAATATTAGATATTTCGATTGAAATTTATCATTCTGTGTCAGTCAGATGAATACAGGAATCCATGTACAACGTCGTCAACAGCAGTGCTGAGTGCTTTCTCCTTCTGCGGGAGATCAAACCCAAGATCCCTGGTTTAAGTTTACAAATTGGAACGCGAAGTGAAATGTGTTGTTCTGTTGATAATATGTCAAAAATAGTGTTTCTTTCAGAATTGTAACTTGGGGTGTTATCCCTTCAGGACAGGAAAAATGTCCTCACCGCGAAGGACTTCCACTAATGTACGGTACCTTATCCCCGGAGAGAGGTTTCTCTGAAAGAAACACACTGGTCAAGGGCAAGTGCTTCTACTATTAACAGGAAGTTTTAAAATGAAATGTAATGTTTATTTCTGGAAAATTTTGTAGTCCCGAATTAAAAAAAAAAAGCAAAAATCATTATAGAAAGAAATATGTAAGGAAGCATTTGAGGTATGGGTCTCAATATTGTAGGTATAATGTTGATATTTATAACGCTAGTACTAATACTCGAAGCACGAAATAAATTTCTGTCTGAATATTATACTTGATGATGAAAGATGTTCTGCCGAAGGCATGTCCTGACCCGAAGATCCCGGGCAAGGTGAACCTATAGTGATTTGCCATTGCCTTCCATAAGATGAATATGGCGTCCTAAGGACGGGACATACAGCTTAACCTGAGCTTCAAACCAGATGTATCTCATACCGGGTATCAAACTCGGGACCCCTTGATTGCAAGGCAGTGGGAGTTACCATTCAACCACAGGGTTCTACTTGAGCGACATTTAAAACTTTTCCACCTCATCAGTGCTGATTCGTAACCCGAGTAGTAAGTCACTACACATCGATCAGAGTGAACCGATTGTGGTTTGCCATTGCTTTACCATAGGATAACGATGGCGTTTTATGAACATAACTTAAGTTTCAAGTGCGTTCCGAACCACTACATTTAGTGTATCTTTACCGGAGATCGAACCCGGGATCCTTTGATTACGCGGCGTTGAGCGAAATCTCTTTCACCGAGGTCACCAAGAGTGAATAAAAAAAAAGCTTTGGTGTGTACAAAGCGAAACCCAAATGACCGAAATTACAGATTTGTCAAAATCCTGCTTTTGGATTTTACTTTTCATAAAACCAAAGTTGTTATATTTTTATCAGCGAAAACCGGTACAGGTATGGTCTGAACTTAACCTTCTAAGATGTTTTTCTTTCGTGGAGGAAAACTAATATTTGCTAGCGAAGAAACACTTTCAATGAGACGAAACAAATTTTCATACTGCATTCCAAAATTATATTTTACAGTTAAGTGTCCTCCCATAATTGATAGAGATAAGCGTCCTCTGTCTTCTGAGCATATATTGTTCATTAAGGACAAATCTTTTTCACGTGGACAGAAGTTCCAGGAAGGTAAAAGGTAAAATTATCCCCTGTGCGATACGCACGCGTCGCGAACGGCACATGGGGGAATGTGGAGGTAGCGCTCCACATTTTCTTGACCTACAGTACGAAGTGAGGTGGGGTGGTCAGTCCCACGCTCGACCGCCTTTACCTTCCCAAGGTGCCCAGGAATACCAAGGACACTCCGGTATTCAATTTGATACGAGGCTGAGTGCACCTCAGAGCGCCAGGCATGAGAACACTGAGAAAAATCTCCAGTGTCCTGCCCGGTATTTGAACCCGGGCTGCCCGATTCGTAGTCAGACGCGCTACCGTCTGAGCCACGGCGACTCATGAAGTTCCAGGAAGACAAAACTTAAATTCAATACCTTTTTAAAAAATTCGACGTTGGAATGCCTTGTTTAACAAGAATCGAGAACACTGAAGATAGATCTTTTAAGGTGAATTATCGTTTAATAATCCGTCTTTATCTTCCATATAAAACGGGACAGTAACAAAACCGGCCGGTACACTGGGACAGAGGACTAAATCCAGGACTGTCTCGGTAAATTAGGTACTATGTTTTCCGAAATCAAATTAAAGTCTTCAACAGAAACTAAGTTAAATCAAAACTGGTATTTGAACACTCGTAGTTTGATAGAAAATCATATTTGGAACAAAAGTCGTGACTATGAAGAAAACGAAGGACTGGTGTAAGCCATAGTGCTGTTAGCACACATACAATTAATTTTGTATTATAAAAGAAACGAAAACCTCACTTTCAAATGAAAGCTTTTGAATTTTCAGAAATTAAAAAACGTGTTTTCATACCCAACTCTAGCGTTTCTTTATTTTCCTTTAAAAAAAGGACTGATGTAAAATAAACTTATACCGGTAGTTAGCAGCTCATAAGAATGTGAGCTGAGGAATACAATGTTCGATCACTCCGCCTTTTAAAACAGCCGATGCTCGCCACCTGATTTCTTTCTCAAAAAGAAAAGAAGAAAAAGATATACGTGACACTCTTCTGGGGAAACAGACAGAGAAAACATCGAAGTCCCCACCCCAACGGGATGAAACAACAGGCTTTGCATTCCTCGGTTTAGGAATCTTCTGAATTTACAAAATTAAAGTCATAACTTGCAGAGTGAATTCCCAAGACCGAATCGAAAGCAAAGTTCATGTGAAGCTATGTAAGAACATGCATAGTTACGGAGCTAGAGGCACCCACACGCAGGCAGGGATCGTCACGAATGACGTCATATGTAGACAAATAATAATGTAAGAAGTAGGGATGGGGAGAACTGGATCCTGAAGGAAACGGATTCTAATGGAACCGGCTCAAAGATCCAGACCCTAGGTTCCAAGATCGGAATCTTGGGTATCCAGTTCCATAATCCGGATCCGGATACCCGGTTCCAAGTTTCGGATCCGGTTCCTCGGTTCAAAGACCCGGATTACGGAGCTGGGTAATGTGGATATAAATCCATACGCTAATCCCTAGTACGAAGAAGGATCGTCTTTGCAAATCACAGTCAAAGTTGTACCTATCAAATAACGATTCTGTTTAAAGGAAGTTTATGATTGAAGATTTCATATTAGAGATGATATCTACTGCGCTATATCAATTAGTTGACAATGAAAGTCGTATGTGGGGAATTCCCTCTACGCTGCATTTCCTCGATCATAATCTTAACTTAAATACGAATTTTGTGTGTAACTTCGATTATGATTTGCTTGGTCTTACATCATTATTTGTCGGAATATGACGTCATTTGTGATGATGACGCGGAACATTTAGGTACCTCTAGCTCTTCGCATGCTTTTACATTTCTTAAAAAGAGTCTTTTCTTGTTTGAATCTGCGGAATTTAGCCTTCAATTTATGATCATGATCTTTGAAAGACCCTGTACAATGCAGCAAAAATTTCATAATCGACCGGGCTTTCACATCAAAAGGAAATACTTTTTTTGTACATAGAGTCTTAGTGAGAAACAGAGACATTATTTTAGCACACGTTACTCATCTATTAAAATTCCTATACGACTGGTTTATCAACAATTTCAGAGGATAAAGCTGTTAATATCATGATCACACTATCAGTGGTGCTTTAGTTTCTGGTACCACAAAATACGTACTAGCGCCAGAAAGATAATAAGCGTAAAAATGATCCAACTGCTTCGTCTGCTTCTATTCGTTGTCTTTAAGAACTGGATGCTCCTAGTTTCAGAGGCAAAGCGTACTTCTTATTTGTGTTCGCTCTGGTGAACTCAATCTTTACTGTAGAAATGAAAATTAAGCCTAAGTAGATCCTAAGCGTGGTAGTTCTTTGAAAGCGTGGCCACTGTGTAATTAGGGCGAGTCTGGGTTCAAATCCCGGAACTGGTTATATACACTAAGAATTTCTTCTGGTTTCCAATAGTCTCTCCGGACAAATACCGGGACGATATCTTCAAAGAAAGCTATGGCCGCTACGATACTCATATCTACCTGCACGGGGAAATTACAATGACTGCCTGGTGTATGCGCTGGAAGTTATAAAAGTTTCAATTTATACCCATAAATATTTGCTTTATCACGACTTACTTGCTAAAATAAATGGACAATCTAACAAGAATTTTATCCACAGCCCACCTCTTGTATTGATTTTATTAGTTTACTTCCTCATGAGAGACTTGGTAGATTAACTACAAAGTGATCTTTTTCGACCCTTTATTGACTTAACATTTTTTGTAACATTTAAAGAAGTAACTTCTCTATATACAGTGTTAATTCATTTCTTGATTTCCGTATCGTAGAAAGTAATGCGCTTCGTCTTCAATAGAGAAGGTTTGAACTGTTTGAATATTGTTCGGAGCGGTGTTCGTCTTGGGTCGATGCGGAAACGTCAAGTCTTGCGTAACATTACGTCCACGAGCAAACGTTTTATGCCAATTGAAACACCGTGAATTCGATAATGTTTTATGCCCGAAGTGTTCACATAATGTTTACAAGATCTTTGTTGATTTGACATTTTAGTTTGATGATAATGCGTTCCACAAAAGAATTAGGTAAAATTTTCTCATCGACTGTGAAATAAATGAATGCGAGGAGATGAGTATGACAATGAGTGTCTAGACACACACATAAATGAAAACATGAGACTAATATCAAAACATAGAATCAGTTACTTACTTTACAAAAGGTTCTGATTTTAACCATCCACAAGATATTTATTTATTTATGAACTAACAAAATCAACCAAACTGAAACTCGCTAGTCCTAAACGTGATAGTCCTAAATTAAGTATGAATACATCTGATCGCAAAAATAAAATAGTTCTTCTGATTTTTTTTTTAAATGCGTAGTTTGGGATTTAGATGCACCTAAATGTAGCGTTGCATCTTCACAAGTGACGTGATGTCTCAACAAATAATGACGCAAATTGTACCCAATTACATAATGGAAATTGTACCCACGGGTTATATTTGACCAACGTTTATAATTGATTCAATACAGCTTAGAGGGTAAGAATTTTACATCTCCTATAAGCTGCACTTTTCTATCACAATTTTTTGCTCTTATAAATCCATGGGAACAACTTCGATTGTGGTGTGATGAACAAAAAGTTGAAGGAACAAAAAGAAAAAAGATAAAATGTTTGGCTTTTGTGTATCGTATTGTATGGATTCGAAACCGTGATAGTACTACGGTGGAATGGAAGAAGATTTCGAAATGTAGATCTGAAGAAGAACGTAAGAAATAAAGTAGATGACGTAATAGGGATGATGAAGTGAGAGAAGAGAAGCATTGCTGGTAATAAACAAAACAAATCCGAACCGAGTAGAACAATGTTTACGTTAAAATTATGTATAGCTATTGTTGAAGTGGAAAATAGAAAGAAAAAGGCTGCAACTCGCAGACGATAGAAAACTGGTACGTTAAGACGAAAAGAAAGCAAGACCTGAAAGAATGAAGATAACTATTTTTTTTTTATGTTACAGTTATTGATGAAACACTAGACACGATTATCATGAAGAACTATTTGAGAGACAATACCAATCCATTTTTGGTCCTATAACGCTCTACACTAGTGTTTCTCAACCAGGCTATAGCGACATTGCTGTGCAGCGATGACTGACCAGTAGTGCTTCAAATCGGAAGAGATTAGCCTACTGATCTGGCGATGGATAACTCTGACTTGGGCAGAATTTTCTAGCCTCAGAAGTAGAGGCGGTGTTAGAGACTACTAGCACTACCTAGCGGTGAACTGTTGAATATTGCTCTTTGGAAGCTATTTCTTCCGAGGTTTCTATTCTTTGAGGTATCGTGATGATTGATCAGGGTCTAGAGGGGCGACTAGAAGGTTAAGGCTATGGTTCTACACTGTAAAAAATTACCGTACACATTTACATTGTAAAGGGCCACTAAATTAGTCAATTTATGATCTCCTTCTTTCGAACACTTTTTAAACACTGTTTTACACAGAGAATCATATAGAATCTGCATTTATAAATATCTGCTCATTCCGCTTCGAAGAAATTTCCTGCCACACCGGTAGATGTCTCTTGAGTTCTATAGTTTATTTTCTGGAATATACTGATAAATACAAGCTTATGATTGGTCCTTACTGCCGTATTTGAGCTAACAGGAAACGCTGAACCAATCACAGTATTTCCCTTTGCCAGGATCTTTATTATTTTTTTAAAGAAACTTATTGAGCTCAGAGACATCTACTGATGATGAAAGAAAGTTTTCCGAAGCCAGAAGGAAAGATTTGTTCAACTCTTGACATTACTTACGATTCCTTGACCATAGAGCCAAGAAAATATCGAAAGAGATGTACACAAAACAAGTGCAACAATTTTTACAGTGTTGTTTATTTTTTCTGGCATATTTTTTTATTTTCTCTTTTAAATTGCATTTCTTCTGTTCGTAGGTGATGTGTCTTTTCATAAATATTATATTTTGTTAACATATTATTAAGTTCAAACGTCATGCATATATAAAATAAACCTTGATGAGATGATTCTATTGGAACATGTTACACAATGACATTATTATGCAACATTGAAGAAATGTGGGTAATGTGGTCATCATTTGCGTAATTCCTTTCCTACATCAAAAATCCTGAAAATCTAACAATAGGAATCTCTTCCTTCATATATTGCGCTACATTATGGGAAAGATACATGTGCAGCAACCAAAAGTTTTGTCCTTTTCGTTTCTTCACTTGTCAATTATAATAGTCGAAACTGGGAATAGAGAATAATAAAAAAAAAAAAAAAAAAAGACTGGGCATAGCTACCGGTTTGATGCCCTCATGTATTAACTCTAAAGTGCTTTTTGCGAAAGTTTGGATTCGGGCTGGTAAGTTAGGCGAAGAAAACCTTCTGTGTGTTGGTGACCGCTCCTTCCTCCTCAAGCACCTTCCCTTGATGACAATAAAGAGAGCATTATTCCGCGCAGCTTGATTCGCTCACGAATTACATTTCTACCCGATCAGCACAGAGACGTCATGTTTACGTCATATGAAGGTCAGAAAGTAGAGATATAACGTGAACATGACGTCTTTGTGATGTTTGGGAAGCTAAAGAAATGGAATTTGGTGTTAGTATATATGGAATTTAGTATGACTAAAACGTCACTATGCATCCATGGCAACAACATATTGGTGGATCTCCGCTTAATGAGTATGGAGATACATTCTCTTAAAATGTTGACTTTAGTTCCATCTGATCTGAATCGAAGATCCTTGAGACAATTACACAAGAAAAGCACAACAACCCACCTCGTCTTGCTCATGGATTTGCAACAATACTTTGTTATATTAAAAACATGTTTATCGTCCTCTGCTGGTCTGAGAATGTTTCTCTAAAATGTCCATGATAAGTCAAAATGATGTTCCCTATTTTAATTAATTGGTACACAAAATAAAATGATTATGTAGTGTTGAAAGATATTTGATTCGTAAGAGAATCTCTGGAAGATTTTATTTACAGCTGCCAGTGTCGTGTTAGTTGCGTTGACTTCCGATATAGGACACAGCTTAGCAGCAGTAAGTTAAGTAGCATTCTGTGTTCTTGCGTTGGCCACCGCGGTCTCCAGATGTCACCCTGTGCGATTGTTTTAATGAGATTTCGTGTTTTTATACCCTCCCCCCTTGCTACAACACTAATTAACTTGTGCGTGCGCATCACTGTAGGCGTAGCAAAAATTGATCCCTGAGGAAATCGGCAGAGTTTGACAGGAAATTTCAATTTAGTCTTGTTGCATGCCATGTTGCACGTGCAACGCAAAATTAACATTTTGAACAAAACTTCCCGAGTTTCTCTTTTCTCTGTGTAAATTATGCGTTTCATTAAACAAGAATAGACAAATCATTGAAATCTGAAATATAATTTTGACTTACCGTGTATGGCTACCTGCCGTTGAGGGAAGGTCAAAAGCTTTTTTGTGCTATTGTTCATATGACACTTGTTAATGGAGTAGCTCAGTTTGCAAGTATTCTGAGATCTTTCATAGTGTTAATCAAAACAGCAGAATTCGGAAAATAATTCATTAAATAAAATTTTACACGAAGATTGTAATAAACCAATAACAAGTTAAAGAACAGTTCAATACTTTATATTTATTTAGTATTTCTGTAAATTACAGGTAAACATTCATTCATATCTTTTTTTTATAATCGTACTTTTTGAAGTACAATCAATTAAAAATAAACTCTTTACTTTGCAAAGAAGTCTTCTGTTATCTCGGATAGTAACTGCAAGGATCTATCGTACTGAGATCTTAAAATAATTATTCTTTTCTCTTCTCTTTATTCTGGGGTAGCTGCTTATGAAATTTGACCTTTTTTGGTGTGAAATCCCCTTGTCAGAGGCAACCTAGCAATACACGACTGTTATGCGGGTTTTTCTTTACCTCTAACAAGTAAACATACGGATGGGGTAGATATATATATATATATATATATATATATATATATATATATATATTTCTTCCGTCATGATTACCGGTAGAATGTCAAAGTATGTTCGTATGCAAATCACCTAATACCCATTCTTGTGTATTTGATTTCCATTTTTTTTTTTTTTGCAATTTAAGAACATACGAATATTTCTACACTTTTTTAATAACCTTTTACAGACAGAATATGACTTTTATATGATCGATATCTTCTAAAGCAGCGTTTCTCAACCTTTTTCCTCCTGCGACCCCCTTTTACCATCACTTCTAGCCGGCGACCCACAAAAACATGACGTCTTAAAATATGACAGTTGATTTGCTTTATTTGATAATAAATATCCTAATTATATATTTCAAAACTACTTCACAAATTACATTGTCTTTAGTAGTTATAAAAACAGTAAGCAAAATAAAATATTTTCTTTGACATTTATTAGTTTTAACCTACAAAACCTGGTTAAATTTATTATTTCCCCTCCCTTCGCGACCCACAATCCACGACCCCGCTTGGGGTCGCGACTCCCACGTTGAGAAACTCTGTTCTAAAGTAATTGCGCTCGAGTGACCAAAATTTGCATGCGAACATACCTTGACATTCAAACCATGACAGACGAAAAACACAAACAATTTTTTTCTGTCCCATCATGTTTGCTTATAAGGATAAATCTACTTTGTTCTCTGTTTCTCTCCTGTGGAAACGGTGGGAATAAACAAACATACGAAAAGATTAAGATTGTTTTAAATTGAGTATGAATTTGATTTTTGTTTTAAGGCCTTTAGGTAACATTGGCTCAGATCTTAAACCGAGTGTGGAAAAACAAGTTACTTTGCTCTTTCCAGATGAGAGAATTTGGGTTGATACTGTTATTTCAGACTCCTTTCAAACATCGTACAGCCGTCGAGTTTGATACTGCAACACCCTGTAATATTCCTCTGATTTCAGCAATACACCCTTCAAACTTAAAAACTGAATTTGTTGCCCCTTCCCTTTTCCCAGGATATGTGTAAACCCAGGAATGTCATTTCTTAGTTTTGTGACGGTCTCAGACTATATACAGCATATCTGCATTAAAGAAATGCGTAAAGTAACGCTTCAACTAATAACTTAGTTTATTAATTAGAAATTTAGGATTGACTTATTATTTCTCATGGTAGGGGAAAAAAAAGTGAAACTATTGACTTTGTCCACTTGCGCTGTCGATTGTGCTTTGAATTGCTTAAGCTTGATGGAGCTTTGTGATACCAACAGAGTGCATGCAATTGCTTCCAGACAGTCTTTTTACTTCTTGCGGACAAAAGATTAATTAACTGAGCTCTAGAACACAATGAAAGCATTGTGTATATTGTGTATATTTTTATTAAATCTCTTTGTATGTGCGATGAAGACCAATCAAAATTATGAAGGTTAAAAGAGCTACGGTTTGACCTTCAACTGTAGTCCGGGAACAACCAACCGTGTGACAAGAGCCGCTTCAGAATACTTGGTGGCTCATATATCTCCAGAAGGAAAATCCTGTTTTACAACATCCGAGCTTGCAACAGAAGTCGTCGGTTCAAATGTTGATCATACCAAATATTTTATTTTCTTCTTCCTCCTTCTTCTACCATTTTCTTCTACTTTCTTTTTTGTTGATATTGTCTTTGGTGTCACATTGAATAGTTGCCCTTTCAGCCCACGAGAATTTCAATATTTTAATGTCGATTGATGAGAACGCTCCGCTGGTTGGTTTTGCATATTACAATATTTATTTATTTAATTAATTAACTTTTATTCATCTTAGAAGCAGATACGGTCAGAGTCCATCAAGTGTGGGAGGAATCACATCATTCGGTGACTATTCTTCTAGGGGCAGGAAAGTAGAGGTCATACCGAGATTCACCTGGTGAAACTTAGGGAAATCCTGAAAAAAATCAGACAGTATTGCTAGTAGGAGCACTCGCTTACCATGTGAAACTCCGACTGTACCCTACCACACGCACTTTTTTTTCTCCATCTAAGCTTGCGAACAACGGATCATACCCTACATACCCTAACGGCCAAGGAATGAGATACCTGTCCCACTTCCCGTTCCTTCCTGCATGTCCTCATGCAGTGATTGGAAGGGCCTGTATAAAGAGAGAGACACACCCCTAGTTTTCAATGAGGTACACATAACCAGGCACGTACTCAGAAGATGTTTTTCGGGAGTGTCTAAAAATCAAAGACTCTTCGCTAATAGGAGTCGAGATATAAGTAACTGAAAAGCTTCTGAACTGACATTCTTTGAGAAATACACGTGTGATTTTATGTCTACAGGTTGTTTCAGCGAGAAGCCACCCGCAGCGTATATTCGAATATTTACACGCATTTAAGAAGGAACAAATAGAATACCCAAAATGTGTTTTAGTAATTTTTTGCTTTAGATTCTAGCTTGAACATTCAAAGACTACATTTTTACTTACCTTGGAATAACACAAGAAAAATGCTTCAAAACCCAGCTTCTAGGCCCGTTTGACACGGAAGCATTTATGCTACAATAAATCGTAGTGCTAGCAAAAATGCTACAGTGTCAACGCACAATAGGGAAGACGCTATGATATGTCTTATAAGAAAATTTGATGGAATATATGCTAAGAAAATTGCTACGATTTATCTTAGTAGAAATGCTTGTATGTCAAGCAGGGCTTAGACTTATTATTTGATAAGTTATAAGTTTAGAAAAAAATGTAATTTGGAAGATGCAATGCTTGTTTCATGTACTGAATCAAATACATAACCTTGACTTAACCATCATAGGTAAACATCATTTAAACTAATGTAATACTTTTTTTTGATTTAGTATAAATTAAAAGCTTGCAACATTTATATTGAAATGTCTTTTACTTCAAGTTCCTACTCCAATTGCGAAAGCCGGCCGGGTGGTCGAGCGGTCTGCGGCGGTAGGCTATCGACTCAACGGTCCCGGGTTCGAGTCCCGGCTGGGGCATGGGTGTGGATTTTAACACTTAACAGCTAAAGGCAAATCGTGACGGGCCGAAGTCTAAAGTTACTAAAACAGGCCCATATAAAAAAATAAAGTTTACCAAAGTTTTTTTACCAATTGCGAAAGAAGCATCGCAGCTATAAACAAAGGCTTGCCAATATTACAGAACTTAATTGAACGTGTGATTCGAAGAAGAGAAACATTCCATGATCAAGAAAAACACCCTGATTGCCCAATAATTTGATTTGAGAACGGGTGTTTTTATGACTGTCATAAGAATTCATATTTCTACAGTCTGGAATGTGCATGCATCTTCGTACTGTGTAGGCATTGGCTATCAAACTGTGTTACAACTAAAATTGGGGTGTTTCGGTTCTTTAAATGATACGTTCAACTGAAACTAAAAGTAATCTTCAGACCAAAAAGAATAGAATGCACGAATTTTGTAAAAAAATCTTGTTTCCCTTTTAAGTAATTTTTTAGAGAAAATAGCTTCTGTTTTTAGAGGGGGAACATACCGCGATGGTCGGCTTTTTTTTGATCGACAGTAAATTGGATGCAGGCAGACGCGGGCGGAGGAGGCTCTGGACGCCCCCCTCTGGGTACGTCCCTGCACATAACACATACTATTTTTCGTTCTGTCTCCAATTCTGGATAATAAAGTGGAAGAAAAGTTTCACGTCATTGATTTACTAAAACCAATCATAAATCTGGATCTCTGGAAACAACTTCATCGGCCGAAAGCACAAGTTCCGAAAGTAGACAATAACTTCAATAAATCATAATAAGCATTACACCGATAAAAGTTAGTAATGAAATAACGCGTTGCAAGTAGGAGATTCAACGTAGAGTATTGGGACACCGATATGAATTTTGACATGTGACCATTCGCTTTTCTTCTGTTTCATTTTTAATAAAGCAGGTGTAACATGTGAATTTTACAGAAATATTTTAAATTGTATTCCAAAACTTCACTCGCAAAAACTGAGATGTGCACAAAAATATGTTACCAATGTCAATTTTCCAAGTAGAGGACGGGTATACGGTGGAGGGAATACAGCAAACATGTAAGTTAGTAATAGTATGGTCAGCTGCGAATGTAACTCAGATACCTCTTTCATGAGAAAAGTAAGCTTAAGATGAGACCCTACTGCCGTTATAGCAACTATACGTTAGTAGTAATAATAATAATAAAATACGTAAAGTACTGTAACATTTAATGTGATTTTAATGAAGTTGTATATGGAGAAACTTTGCGTATAATCCTGTGAAAATTTTCAGACTACAGCAGGGATTCTACCAGTATTTTCAGTTTGTGGGGTGTAAGGTCAAAGTTTGAACGGTATAAGTAGATCCTATCAATTTTTAATAAACCGTAAATAATTTTAAGTTAGGGATATTTACTAGAGAATTTAGAGAGTGACACCCTCCATTGCGGGGGGACGTCTGAGAGCATCACTGGACTACAGCACTGTTAACATCAGAACCTCCCGTCTACTCTACTTTCCTTTTAACGCTAGTTCCTGCCTCTTCAATCCGCTAGCCAGGATCCAACTTGGATAATGCAGACTATAGTATAGGCTTCTATTAGAACACAAGTACATTCATCTTAAATTAAATATATATATTAAAGAAAGGGAGAAGATTTATTCTGTCACGTCACGACCTTGTACTTTGTTGACAAGATGGGGCGGCGTTACCTCAACAATACACCGGCTATAGAAAATCAAATAAGCTCTCAGTCCAAAGATGTTATGTAAATGTTTCGAAATGTCTTAAGGGAGTTTCCTTCCTAGTTCGCTTTTACGTATGCATTTATACCTATGCGTTATTTGAATATGAATAGAAGGATGCAATATGCCGTGTCGTAAACAGAACCTGGATGGATAAAAAGCAAAGGAATAAACTAATTAAAGAAGAAGAAGAAGACAAAAAACGTTTCTTACAGCCTTTTTTTTTTGGTTTCCTTATTTTCTTGTCGATTTACTTTCATTGTGCTTACCCTACGTATGGATAATACTGATAGCTATGTTCTAGACCAGAAAATCTCAATCTATGGGTCGCGACTCGGTAGTGGGTCCTGAAGTCACTAATTCCTCATATCGGATGGGGCAAGAAGTTCAATGGGCGTAAAAAATATTTCAATACTGCATGTAAAATGAATAAAGTAATATTTTCCTATGATATTTTGAATTTTTTTCTTTCGAGCAACCAAATGAGAGATGAAAATTTTATCATGCCGAGAATAAAAGCGAATTTCTATTTTCGAAGTATTTAGGCATTTCATGGTTCTTACAGTAAAAGAAAAATAATTTTCCGTATTTTTTCGTCTCTTTTACACCATTCAACAGATTACAAATAAAGCCTTTCTTTAAGTCTTAGGGTTATTTTTTTTAGCAGGGAGAGGTGCTCGCCTTGCAATTGGAAGGACCCGGGTTCGATGCCAGTGTAAAATGGCTAATGTCCGGTGTAAAATGGTTGAAAATGTCGAGCGCCTGCAAGAAAAGCCGGTCTAATATTTTAACACATTTAAGGTACTTCAGATTGTACTTCTCTGGAAAGCGTTGAAAGTAATTTGTTAAAAAATTATTAAAAAAAAACAAAAAAACATGCAGATCATATAAATTTTCAGTGAAAGCCAATGAGGATTAGAGCACGGGAATGTTTTTTTTCTAATATACAAATCTTGCGAATTAACATGAAGACCTGAAATGAACACCTGAGAAACCATTTAGGAAATAATAGCCTCACGAATCTAAACATAGTGAACATTTATTTAATCCTGACTATAGTTCGCTTTTCCCACTCGGTGTTTTCGTCTTTTTTTGGTAATTCTTTGCAACTTGCCATGTCATGTTCATATCCAGGATGGTTAGATCAGATTTAGATACAATGATGTTTCTTATATCTGATGAAATACAACATTAATTTAAATTGAGATTTAATATGTACAATGGAACACTCGGTTCCCATACATTCAGGGATGTAGTCAGGGGTGAGGGTCCGGAACCCTCCAAATCAGAATTTTTGGGAAATTCGTATCATTTTTGGCAAAATTATATGCACTTTACGTAAATTTCACACCCAGACATTCCTCGGCCCCCCCCCCCCCCAGCATAATAGAAGTATTCCCCTTCTTTTGCTGAAATAAGCAGTCATGTCCAACTTCGAACAACTTCTCTATGGTTGAAAATGACTTTACTGCTTCAGCGATCCACTTAAAAGAACAGCCAATAGAAAGTTTTTCTGTTTCTCCCGTAAAATTCTCATTTTTGGACTTGATCAGCGTTTACCTCGTGCTCTTCAATTCAAATAAGCGATCAAATACTCGGGTTCTAACAAAGAAATTAGAAACTTCGGATCTGTATTTGAAATTAGGTTTATCATTGCTTATGAACTCCAAAAAATATGCATGGCTTCGAAAAATCCCAAATACAGACATATTATAGGCTTATACAAAATACCATTTTATTTCCAGCAAATTCTGGTCCATACTATTTTATTTGCATGCTGATATTGCATCATCTCTGAGTTTTTTGACACCGCTGTTCTATTCTGGTTTTACATTTTATAATATGAAACTAACAATGCGAGATCAATAAAAAGGAAAGAGCTTCTCTGATCAGTTGATAGCCTGTGTGTGAAAGGACAGGTGTTTGTTTCTTATGGCAATGTTTCCGTCACGGTTGATTTCGGTAACCTTGCAAAGCACCAGGAGGTCTCAGACTACAAGGTTTAGGATATATCGACAAGAACTACCGCTTTCTATTTATGGAATAAATAAGAGAATGCCTACCTTAGTTTTGTTTTCTGGTTTTTAAAAAAAAAACAAAATGTAACAGCAAAATTTCTCTGTTTCTCTTTATATTCAAGCAATTAGTTAACGACTGAGCGTGAGTCACCAATCTAAGCTTTCATTTTATTCAATCCTCAGAGTGCAGAATTTAAACGAATGGGATGAGGAAATTAGTAGTAAAACACTATAATAAAAGGATATCCGATATGCACGTAGTGCAGAGCTTCTCAATTGGCAGCCCGCGGGTCACATCAAAACACGTGAGAAAATCGGGTTTGTTGCAGAAGAACGCAAGTAAAAACTAGTGACAAACGAGCGCAGGTACCCACGCAGCTCAGAAATTTCATTTTTACGTCATATGAAAATAAAAATAACAAAAATAACGTCATCAAATAACGTGAAAATCACGTAATAAATAATATTGAAATGTCAACCGAATAGACGTCATTACATGACAAACATATGACGTCTGTTTGTAACATTTAATTAACGTCTTTGATAGATCATTTTATGAGCTTTTATGACGTTTACATATGGATTCCTACACAGTAAAAAATAGCTGTGTTAATTCAACACAATGCGGTGTCCCAGCGTGACTACAACTTTTGTGTGTTAAATCAACACAACACACGGTGTTGATTTCAGTACTGGGAGAGAAAAAAAGTTACGGTTGTAGCTAGATTTGAACTTGGGTTGCTCAGTTCGAAGTGGAGCTTCTTACCGACTTCACTAAATCGTCAGTCGGAAGAAGAACTAGATTGAAACAATATAGAGGATAAAAAATGTTGCTGAACCCCAAACACAAACAAAGTTACTCTCACGACTTATGACATGATTTAATCACTTTTCCGTTAGTCAATTAGGGATCACAATCCCCATTCATTGAGAATATGTACCATTTCTATGAAAGCAAGCGTAGCATTTGACATGTTACAATAAGAAAGCATGTAATGCTGCTCAAGTGTTTGGTTGTCGCCATCTTGCTTGCTTTCATAGAAATAGAATATTCTCAATGAATGGGAATTCTGGTTCTCAGTTGACAAATAGGAAGTGATTAAACCATGGGATAAGCCGTGCAAATATATATATATATTTGATCCCATACACAGTTATCTATAATGTAGTCGTTTAATTCAAATGTTGTTCAATGAATATAGTTTGCATCTTGTCTTTTCTGTCTGACTATTTAGCCAAGTCGGTAAGACGCTCGACTTCTAACTGAGCAACCCAAGTTCAAATCACACTACCGCTGTAACTTTTTATCACAGTACCGAAATCAATACCGTATGTTGTGTTGATTTAACACACAAAAGTGGTAGTCACGCTGGGACACGGTATTGTGTTGAATTAACATAGCAATTTTTTGCAGTGTAGGGACGTGATAGATAAGTCACTTCCCTGGGATTTCTGCGACCTTTATGTGATACTACCTGTTAAGGGGCCTCAGTACCTACGGTGCTACACTCAAAAAAATATTGGTGTTTATTGCCACCCCAAAAGGTGTAATAGAACACCTCTACCTCTACACCAATTCCAGTGCTGGGTAACACCAATTCTAGTGTTGGTTAACACCATCCGGGGTGTCCAACACCGTTTTTGGTGTTGACAAACACCTCTACCGGTATTCAGAAACACCGTTAGGAGTGTTAATAAACACCATTGAAGGTGTTCCCTAACACTTCTAGCGGTGCACTTTAACACTCTTAACGGTGTTTCTGAACACCGGTACAGGTGTTTGTCAACACCAAAAACGGTTTTGGACACCCCAGATGGTGTTAACCAACACTAGAATTGGTGTTACCCAGCACTGGAATTGGTGTACACTGTTTGTTGTATTTACTCTTAAATGTGGATATAGTGTAAGCCCTTTAGTGGAAAGACTGGTAACCTTACTTCCATTTTAAAGTTTAAAATTTTCTTTGTAATGGCTTAACCGTTAACTGAAAATTGGCTGAAACTGGCCAAAGTGTTTCGTCGGTGAACGATCAACTTATTTTACGCTTAAAATCCGGTCATTTTCTGATTGAAGTGTAAGCTAAACTGGCCGTTTTAAGGTTACGTACTTTTGTGGACGAAGTTTAAGCCTTGGTTGGATATTTTATAATCCAATATCAGGAGTAAAGTTACTTGTTTGTAACCGAACGCCCCACCATTTTGAGTGTTTATGTTGCTTTTACACTGTGAACAGTAAACAGTTGACTGGTGGATCGAGAACGACATGATTGCATTTGCGGAAATAGGAATTAAGTTGGGTATAAATCTTTACACGGTAGCAAACGTATCTCTCCTTTTTTTCTCCAGACATTCCTCGCAGTAAAATCTACAACATGCTAATCATTAACCTCCTGCGCAGTAATATCCTAGCTATGAATATCACTCGGAAAGCCATACACACCAACTGCCTTCGTAGCTAAGTGGCGAAAGCATATGATCAGTGTACTAGTGGACTCTGGATCGAAACCCAACCACCTGAACTTTTTTCTTTTTTTTTTTAATTTTAAATTTTATCTGAACATTACATTTTCTTCTTTTCTACTTTAAAAAAATGTTCTGCTTCAATGAAATACGTTGAAAAAAACAAACATATATGCGCATTTTGAAATTTTGCAAATAGTAAAACGTTCTACCGAAAACTGGCTGCATGTAGGTTAATCCAAAAAGTGGAGGCAGCTCAGCTGCCTCCATGTTTTGGATGAACGTTGTGTCTCCAATTTTTACAGTGTAGAGGTAGAGGTATTCTATTACACCTTTTGGGGTGGCAATAAACACCAATATTTTTTTGAGTTTTCACATTTTAAAAGATGCTGGACAAATGACACGCAACAATAAAAATTTGGAAAGCGGCTCCAATGATACTTGTGAATGTGTATCAAATGAACTATCTGAGATTTTGACATTGTTTATTTTAGCTGAGAAATTAGAGTGCCCGTAATTTCGTAGGTGTATGACGTCATCATTTACGGGTAATCTAATTTCTCAGCTAAAATAAATAATGTCAGCATCCAAGGTAGTTCATTTTGTACGCATTCACATATATTATTGGGCTGCTTTTTAAAATGTTCTAGTTGCGTGCCATTTCTCCAGTATCTTTAAACATATAGAAAACTCTTACATACTCGCACCGTAGGTACGAAGACCTCTTAACAGCCAACCATCCCCGGAGCCCCCTAGTTCTGTAGTTAAGGAATATACCATACAAAAGTATAAACAAACACACACACTCTTGCCTGAGATTTACTATACCAGCAGTTGCCTAGTGGGACTGAGGAAAAACCGTGGAAAACCTCAGGCAGGATGTTCGGTCGCTGGAATCTATCCCAGAACCTACCGAATGCGAAGCCAGCACTCTATCAGTGAGTTACGACCGCTCAGTATCTTGTATTTTAACTTGGGTGAAATATTGCTATAATTAAAAAATGTTATTTACAGAAGCTGTTTCGGCATAGTTTTAATTACCATGCACTTAGCCACTATTAAGTATTGAAGTATATGCTCTTCTTCAAGTCCTATTTACATACTAGTTGCAGGAAAACAAACGTAAGCACGATACTTTCATTAATTGTGCCTGAGTACGTTTTTCTTTTCAGAGTTTTACTTCAGTTACCCCGGGTCAGTGCTGGGATAGTACTTTAAAACTAGTCTGATCAATATACATTGGGCTACTGGCAGTTGAAGTTCGCTACTTTTTACCACTTCACAGGCTACTTTTTGCCTTGCACATCTGACAACCCTGCTCGTGTTATGTCATCAAACCATGAATAAAACGCAACACCAATCACGTCAGTCAAAACCAACATTACAAGTAATAGCGATGCAGATTTTTCTGCGCTGACGTTAATTTGATTTTACCGACCAAAATTTGACGGTTTGTTCACGTGTTTGTGCTGCTTAGGTAGTGAGAAAAGCACGCAACAATGTGTGACGCCATTGAATGACCGTAGTGGCTATCACATATTTTGATACATACTTATAATATATACAACTTGACTAGCTGGTATTTGATAGGACACAAGCAATAGGCCTTTACAAGTTCACAAGAAAACACATATTAAAGAATTTAATTACATGCGATTTTTTTGTAAACATAAATTCTTGTCTTCCTAAAATATTCAATTAGCAAACTAAAAAACAATTGAAATGTGTAAAAATGCTACTTACAACAAATGGATGATTCATAGTGCTTTTTGACCAAACCTGACAGAGGAGTAGATAATACAGTATTACGAAACGCCCATAAAACGCTTAAAGGAATGGAAAACAAATACACATTAATGGACACTTGGTGGAAGGCATTATAAGTTAGAGGGTATGTGTATCAGGGTCGCCATCTTGAAGTCGCTCATTTTGATTCTTGCTTAATTTTTTTAAAGCAGGATGGTGTCGTGTAATACGGTATATCGATCTGAACTAAATTTAGGAGAGATTTATGGGTAAGCTAAGTTTTTAAATAGTTTTTGCTTGTGCTCTTCGGCAACGAATCCGATTTTCTCACCTGTTTTAATGGCGTGCCAACAGCAATATCCTTGTGGGCCGGATTTGGCCCGCGGACCGCTATTTGAGAAGGCCACTACTTGTAATGTTCCCTTGCTACCAGTTAGTTTAGTCCCCAATACAGGTACTTATCCAGAAGTAGGTTTTGGAAGGGGGTCAACGGACTTCAAGGGGGGGAAGGAAGGTGTTGGACATGAAATGTACAGTCAACGGCCAAAGTTCCTTTACATGACACTATCATACATGTTTCTCGCTCGAAGCCTGGAAGGCAGGCAACCCAACTCACTCGGAAGGAAAGTTAATAGTGTGTGTGTGTGAAAATCCCATGGACATAAGAATATAATAGGACTAGTAACAAGCAATTCACTCAATGTTATAAAATTGGGACGGCTGAGAGTGCAGTTTGTCATTCCAACATGGCGGATCGCGCATACTTCCTGGAAGGAAGCAGACGATATTGTGAATGTGCAAAAAAAATTTAATTATCTAAATTTGTCCTTAACTACTAATTATCATAAAATAAGTGTTATTGCAATACACTTCCTTCTCAAGAGCAGTGATCATTCAAATCATGAAACCTGATATTATTTCACTATTATTATTGAAGGAAAAACTTAAATATTGCTTACCTGTTTATCCTCACACGTACCTCTTGGTCGGCTTCATCAGACGCAACCTTCACATACCTTAAATTATTTCACATAAATTTAAAATTTATAATTAAAAGTGGCTCAATTAACATTACTTCTTATGGACAGTTGCAATGTTTTGGTCAATTTAACATGGCGGCTAGGCGCACTTCCGGCCCATAAATTTTGGTTTGTTACTAGTCCTATTATATTCTTACGTCTATGGAAAATCCAAATATTGGATTTTTTTCGAGCTTTTTTAAGATAACACATTTATTGCCACATATCTATGTCTTTGGCAAGATGTTTGCAGATTTTTTTCAGTATGTAGTAAATAATAAAAATGCGTATTTAAGGAGGATGGTATTTAAAATCCTAAAACAGCGAATCTAACATTTTTACTTTAAGTTTCCTGTGATTTTACTATGTAAAATTTACATAATTAAATAAGTTACTCTCTATCTAATGGTGATATTAATTTCCGGTGCATACCGGAAGTATCCTGTCCAGATCGGAAGTTGAATATTTTAAATGGAACATGGTATTTTAAAATAAGATTCTGATTCTACGTTCAAAATTAAGAAACTTTTGCCACAAATATTTTTGCCTCAAATACGTCTGTCGACCTTGAAATGACTTTGAAAATGATTTGAAACTGTAAATGTTCAGAGACCACACTTTCAAAATTATTTCACGGTCAGTGGAGACATTTGCTGCAAAAATGTTTCAGACAAAAGTTTCTTAATTTTGAAAGTAGAATCCGAATCTGATTTAAAACATCCCATGCTCTATTAAAAAAAATCGCGGCTGGATAGCTCACTGCCGGATAGTTTCGGAAGTTTCAAATATCACCATTCGATAGATTGTAGGTTTGTACCTAATTTGGTCATCTCAATTTTTGTTAATTTAACCAGAACCAGCTTAATTTTGGAAGGGTTGTACGAATGATCTCAGACACCCTGTATATACAGTGTCCCTGAAATAATGGTGAAAATTTCGTGAGGTGACGTACATGAAAAGAAGTAAAAAAATTTTGAAGGCGGTCTTGTTAAAATGAAGTCATATCTCGACAAATAATGACGTGCGCGGTATCAGGCTTTGAAAACCACAATTGAGGACATTGCCGGAAGAAGGGCACATAGATCAGAAACGCATTTTCGGTAAACAGCTAGTAAAGATTTATGTCCAAGAAGTTCTTGAAATAATATTTATGTCGTTGATACCTGTATAAAGAGCATAGAATCCAAAGAATTGAAAGTTTGCATGATAGAATTCAAAGTTTGCATGAAAATATATTGAAAATTGTGTGTGCATGTTATGTGCCCTCCTTCCGGCACTTAAATATTTCATGGTTATTAGGTTGAAGAAAGAAAGCACAAACAATTCTAAGCACAGTATTTAATACAAAAGAACATTGAAAATGACAATAATAATAGCTTTGATAAATTATCTCAGCAAATTATCTTCTAATCTCTTCGATCTTGAGACTGAAAAAAATCAATTTGCAAGAACTATATGTCGCTCATAAAATAAGACCAAGGTTATGGGAACCCATTACACAGCCTAAACGGATGGAGCTAGAGAAACGAAATTTGGTATGACGGTACATCATCACCAGTAAGTTACGAACATATTACAAAATGTCTTTAAAGACGCCATCTTGGATCCAAAATGGCGGACCCCAAAAATCCATTTTCCACACCGTTTGAGCTAGAGAGAGATACGAAATTTGGCATAACGCTGTATTATCAAGAGTAGTTGAGAAAACTATTACATTTTTAAAAGGTCGCCATCTTGGATTCAAAATGGCCGCCAAAATCGTTTTCTAAGCCGTTTGAGCTAGAGCTACAAAATTTGGCATAAAGGTGTATTATCAACAGTAGTTGAGAAAACTATAACATTTTTAAAAGGTCGCAATCTTGAATTAAAAAAGGCCGCTAAAAGCATTTTCCACACCATTCTACCTACGGCACTAATTTCTCCCATTCACTTTCAATCGAAAAGAATGTCTTTTTCTCTATCACGGGCTAATCCACTTATTTTTATTTGTGATATGACTAGACCAATGTTTCTGACACTCTGTGTAAATTGTAAATAATTGGCCTCTGCCGGAAAATATGTGAAGAAGTTTTACATCAAACACATTGCTGAACCATGAACAAATCTTGATCATACTCGAGTTGAGGTTATGTCCGCCAGCAGGGTCCGAAAGCAGAAGTGAACCAAGACAGTTTTCACTTGCGGAAACTTTTCTACATATTTCTTTCTACCAAACTAACGAATAGAGATATTGACTTGAAATTTGCAGGACATGTAGAAAACGACATGACGGATCATTTAAAACAATTGCCGGAAAAAGGGCACATAGGTCTATCTGCCCGTTTTCGGCAATGTCCTCAATTGTAATAGTATCCAATACATCTAAGCTACGTTTATGACTGGCGAATAGAGCTTAGAGGGGATTTCTATATGGTTGCCATATTCAACTACTTAATTCCTTGACAATAACATTCTTAGGTTGCGGAACCTGTATATGCGGCACCTCCTCAGTCATAAACATTGCTTAAATTGATTTATCGGGTGCTGCTTCAGTTGTTATTTGCTTAGCCGAAATAGCTTACGTCATTATGCGTCGAAAAGAAATCATTTTTCACGATGCTTCCATTCGAGCGCCTGTAACTTTGAATTTTTTTCAATGGTATTTTGCTTTTGTTGTAATGTAAATAATCCCCCCCCCCCTTGAAGTTCCAGGGACACACTGTAATTCCAAAAGAAGTGCACAAACTTCGGAACGTGAACATAAAGAGAAAAAATATGGACATGTGTGAGAAATGCATAGTGTTGCAGCCAGTGGCGTGCTAAATTCGCGTTACAATGTCACATTGTCCCCACAAACAATGATTGGGTCTGGAACTTCATGTTGTGTTATTTTTGTTTAGCATCGGATCGAATACTGGGGCGAGACCTTTACCTATATGATGGAAATCGAGCGGAATATGTTTACATATTTTACCACTTTTGCGTATTTGTCGTTAGGAATATTTAAATATTTTCGTAATTTTCTACCGTATACCTAATTAGTTTACCACTTCCTTTGTACACCTTTTTATTTATTTTCTTACATAACACAGGTGATTGGAAAGTTAATGATTCATGTCCTTTGTGAAGTTGGCTCGCTTGCTTGCATGATTTGTTGTTGATTTGGGGAGAAATTAGCTAAATCTAGGGAATTTGAATCCTGGTTTAGGGACAATTTTAATTTTTATTTATGGTCTTCACACATCTAAGGCTTAGGCCGGGATACGGTAGGGGAAAGAATGCAGGAAGGCGTCGCCGGACATAAGTTGAAATTACCATCCCAGTATTTGTCTGGTGTGACAGGAAAACTTAAAAAAAAAAACAGTCATAATGGTCGACCACTGGGATTGAACCCACGACTTCCCAAATGCTAAGCCAACGCTCTACAACTGAGCTACAGCCGCTCGGCGATTTAGCGTTTAAAAATACGATTTCCGATTAGCGACATTTTGGAGATGTTTTCAATATTCATTCTAAGAGTTTAGCGTTTCTTTAAATTTACTTCATCAAGTAAGTTTTGAAAGTAACATTTGGGAAAACGTACTGAAAACATGATTTTTTTTGCATCCCTGAAATGGCCATTTCTTTTAGAGGCACGAATTACTAAGTTCAGCACAATATTTTCACATGTGAAGCATTGTTCAGCAAAAGAGAACGGCATTTGTCCAAAACAAAGCCTATATAACATGAGCTGGGATCGAACTGAGGATTCCAAGTACCAGAGGTGAGCGCTCTGCTACTGATCCACCGCAGCCCTCGAGGCTAGTGTATACACTAGCCAACCACCCCACAGTTGGAACTTTATACGGTATAATTCTCAAACAAGAATCACTAATAAGAAATAATCTATAGACCGAAGAGAACAAAATCCGAATTCAGCAATCGGCCGCACTAAAAGGCAAACTTGAAAACGAACTGTGATTGCTCCGGGATGTTCGGGCTTAATGTTTCGTTTGCCAGACTATATTAGAATTTCACTTTACTTCCAGATATATACATACGTACTAGACTAGATAAAACTTTTTGATTGAAATAGCGTACCTCTGAAGATGACAGACAGGACCGAATAACGATAATTTAACCGAAGTTCACATGTAGCGAACTAAAGTAGTATCGTCGTTGCTGTTTAAAGTTCCAGCAGTGGACTACTTTCGCGCTTCTGACTTCGACTTGTAAGAAAAAAGAAAGAACTTGAATAAAAAATATCCTTCATTTCAAAGAAGAAAAACCTGGACAAACAGGCGTCGCTAAAACATTTTTCGGTAGAACTAATACTTTCATTAAAAACCGGGACTGTCCCAGAAAACCGAGACAGTCTTGCACGCAAAAACA
Source organism: Lepisma saccharinum (assembly GCA_022664845.1). Classification (NCBI taxonomy): domain Eukaryota; kingdom Metazoa; phylum Arthropoda; class Insecta; order Zygentoma; family Lepismatidae; genus Lepisma; species Lepisma saccharinum. Next base: position 41,089 of record JAGDQP010009147.1, read on the forward strand.
GATCTGGATTGTTGTCGGGACATATCATTGTGCTTCGCATTCTGCATATTTAACTGTCACAACGCAGGCCAACTTGGACTGGTAGATGTTTTCCCACGCCCCGTATATTTCAGATGCAGCTCCCAATGATTACCACTTGTTCGGACATCTTAAGGAGCATCTGGGAGGGAAGAAATTCCAGAGAAATGAAACACAACAGAAAGCTGTCCTGTAATAATTTCGACAGCAGCCCACTTCGTTCTACGTTAATAGAATCAGGAAACTGCCACAGCTATGGGAGCGGTGCGTGGATTGCAAAAAATAGCTGTGTTAATTCAACACAATGCGGTGTCCCAGCGTGACTACCACTTTTGTGTGTTAAATCAACAGAACACACGGTGTTGATTTCGGTACTGTGAAAAAGAAAGATACGGCTTCAGTGAGATTCGAACATGGGTTGCTTAGTTAGAAGTCGAGCGTCTTACCGACTTGGCTAAATCGTCAGATAAAAAAATTACTAGATGCTAACGATATTTAGTGAACAACATTTGAATTAAACGACTACACTATAGATTTAAACAGTGTATGGGATCAGATATATGTTGCTGAACCCCCAAAACAAACTAAGTTACTTGCACGACTAATCCCATACACTGTTAATCACTTTAATCACGGTTTAATCACTTTCTATTTGTCAATTGAGAAACAGAATTTCCATTCATTGAGAATATTCTATTTCTGTGAAAGCAAGCAAGATGGCGACAGCCAAACACTTGAGCAGCATTATTGCTTTCTTATCGTAACAACATGTCAAATGCTGAGCTTGTTTTAATAGAAATGGAACGTATTCTCAATAAATGGGGATTGTGATCCCTAATGGACCAATGGAAAAGTGATTAAATCATGACGTAAGTCGTGGGAGTAACTATTTTGGGTTTGGGGTTCAGTAATATTTTTTTGTCCTCTATATTGTTTCAATCTAGTGCTCTTTCCGTCTGATGATTTAGCGATGTCGGTAAGACGCTCGACTTCTAACTGAGCAACCCATGTTCAAATCTAGCTACAACCGTAACTTTTTTTTTTTATCTCAGTAACGAAATCAACACAGTGTGTTGTGTTGATTTAACACACAAAAGTGGTAGTCACGTTGGGACACCGCATTGTATTGAATTAACACAGCTATTTTTTACTGTGTGAACTTTCAGTGGGAATTCTTTAAAACACTGACAGTTTGGACGACCCTTGTAATAAGATTAATATTAAGCACAAAGCAAGTTGAAAAATAAAAGTTCCAAGTAATCTAGATTATAATCTACACCATGTTGTAAGTTAGGCACTATTCATGTAATTTAAAATCATCTTACAGCTTGGGAACGATATGTAAAACAATCAAGAACATAGATTTTCTGAGATAGGTCGTTATTTAACGCTTTTCGACCTCACGAGCGTAAGCCATAGTACTATTACCGCGCAAGCTATTAATTTTATCTTAAACGCTTTACGCCAGCTGCTGCACTCAGAAGTTGTGTTGTTATCGTAAAAACAGAAAATGGCCATTAGTCTTCTGTTGACAAGGTTTTAATTTTATGTTTTCAGCTGAGAAGACTCATCATTGGTGCTTCAGATGTTATCAAAATGCACGGATGTATTTCTAGTAACCTTCCTCTGCTGTTTTATTGCTGGATCCTATTGCAAAACACGTCCACATATCATTTTCATTATAGCAGATGATTTGGTAAGTTTTCATATGCATTAAATTGCGTTAATCAATTGTTTCAACTAATAATATTTGATTGATAATTTTGTTAGTCTTGGTATTATGAGCCAGTTCATCGTTGCCATGTGAAATAGAATTTGGTGCATTAAATGTTCTGACAGTTACAAATAAATGTCAGGTTGACGTATATATATATGTTCAAGCAAGTACTAGGAAGAACATCCATGTTCAGGTAAAGAGAAACATCGTGTGTGTTATACTGTGAAATTATTATTAGCTTACGTTCTTGATTAAGATTTTTAGTTCATGTTTAAAGTGAAAGTGATATAGGTACGAGAGTTATTTTTACCATTACCGGAAGGGTGTTATTTGTCACTACGGGGAGATTTATAATATTTATAGGATGTGCCATTATATACGTATTTCAATATCTCATACGAGGAGCTAACACATCTCCAAATCTACCGTTGCTTAATTTCTAGTTCCCCAGTTTCATCAGTATTCTTTATTTTATACATATACCATAACCTTAAGGCAGCCTCTCAACTTTTTCAAATTAACTATACGTATTTTAGCGCTCCGCATTGTTTTACCCTAGTGCCGTGCTGCTCATTAATACAAGACTTATTACATAAATCAAGAACGGGTCACACAGTGATAACAAGCTTGAAAAAATTAGGATTGAAAATTTGCTCCATATTCGATTAGACAATCGAATTTAGTTGTTTGCTCTTGTGTCTAACTTCAGACAAATTGATCAAGCACTCCAATATTGTTTTAGTGGCTTACCGCCCATAAAATTCATTTTATCTCATCTGTTAAGTGTAGAGCTTACTGGGCAGCACTGGTGCAGCTATTTGACACGAGTAAGTCAGTGGTACGTACAATAAAATTACAACAGCATTATTCCAACTTGACGGTATTTCTTTCTTCCTTAGGCACATCGAGAATAATTTAGCAAGTTCCTATTTCATCTTTCCACTTCCCTATTTAAACATCTCTGCTGTGAGTCCATCTTCTCCTGACGATTTTTCGTTCTTCATCCCTCGAAGTACTTTATCCACTTCTTCTTTCATTATATCTGGGACATCTACATAATTTTCTTCTGTGTCTTCGTTTTCTAGCTCTTCTTCGGAGTAGTACAATTCTCTGTAGAAATTTTCAAATATTTTTATAATATCTTCCTTATTTCGTGTTTACGGTCCCGTCTGGTCTCTTAACTGCAATTATTTGCTTTTTCTATCATGAACTGCTGTTGGTTTTCTTTACGCTTTTGTTTTTTTTTCGATTTCGTACTTTAATATTGAGCTATATAGGAGAACGGGGGTAATAGTACACACGAGGTAATGACATGCAGCCCTGTGTAGGCGAACTGAGACATCGTGGAATTCTTGACCGGTAGTGGCATGTAGTGGGAAACAAAGCAATAAAGCTCCAGTGGACATTGGGACGTACATCGTTTTATGTACGTCACAAGACAGGCCATTTGGTTGTGATAGTATGTGTTTTAAAGTAAATTCACGGAATATATTTTTTTTTTTCAAGTATACGCAATAGAATGTAAATTTCTTATGATTAGTTTGATATTTGAGCAAAGTAGTTGGTTATGACATTGGCAATGAACTTACGAGTTCCGTAAACCATATAATTAGTTAGTCGCATCGTAAACCATACGGATCGTTTGTGCTGACCACACGCCACCTGGTTGGATAATTGGACCATTTTCAGCAGACCCTTCTCATAATAATTGACGGTATTTTAACTTCATTTGGTCTATACATGTATCGTAGACTAGCGTGTCAACCAAAGCAGATTAACATAAACTAATTTCACACATGAGTTCAGTGACTTCAAATTTATTTGTCCACTTTCAACCTGATAACAAGTCTCAAAGCGGCAGGTCCGTGTCCTCTGGTCAGCTTTCTCCATTTTACGAATTCACGTGAGAACGCCTTAATGAAAGTAGATAGAGAGAAACTGTTTCCACATATAGGTTCAAAGTCCTCAAATTATCCAGTCGTTGTAAATTTGGTTACTCTAAAACTGGTAGGTTCTTTTCATTCGATTAACTTTCTCTATTTAAACAATTCTTACTGAATGTTACCATCGCGTGTATCTGTAAATTTATTTGTGTCTCCTTGCTCCATAACTTTAGAATAATATTTAAAACTCGAAGTATGACTTTCCGTTGAAGGTTATCGTTACAGGAATCTTTTAAATGACTGAGTCTTTTTTTTTTCAATTTGAAGAAAGGAAATACACAAATAAGTGACGTTGTAGCAGAGAATGTATAGTTGTTGGGTATTTGGACTTATCTGGTTTTACAATAAACCTTTCAATGTTAAGATATAACATAAAGTAAGGGTAGGAGACTGAACGGAAGGTGACTCTGAACGCAAGTAGTCTTTGTGTTTGTCCCCGTTCCTGACAGAAGAATAGAAATCATTTGGTCTGCAATTGAACTAAAAGAATCTAGGAAGGTTCCTTTATTGTTTCAGTTCAATTGAAGACCAAATGCTTTCTATTCTTCTGTCAGGGACGAGGATGAACACAAAGACTTATTTACGTTCAGAGTCACCCTTCATTCAGTCTCCCACCCCATACTCTAGAATAGCAGAAAAACTAGAGTAAACTACTGTATTAATATTAAATAATAATAATAATTATTATAATCAACAGTAATATTAATAAGTAACTATTCTATATTATTAATAATATTGCACGCTTATTGATTGTTTGCAGGGTTGGAACGATGTCGGTTTCCATGGATCTACCCAAATTCCCACGCCAAATATTGATGCCCTAGCTTATGGAGGTCTGATTTTAAACAATTATTATGTTGAACCGGTTTGCACACCGTCTAGGAGTGCTCTCATGACTGGAAAATATCCTATTCACACTGGTAAACTTATTAAAAATACGTAATACTGTTTACGTAGTTTATGTAGTCATCAGTAAGAATTTTAGCAGGCGATTCAGGCGAACTAAACTTTATCCTAATTTCTTTTCATTAGGTGGGTTAAAATACTGTTGACAAAATAGAAACGAAGTTTTGTTTAGTATATCTGAAATAGAAGTAAACGTAAAACTTTGTTTCGATTTCAGTTTCAGCAGAAAAAGCTGGAAAATCTTCCGTTCGTTTGCTTGTCGACAACTTTCAACTCTGAAGCTACTAGGGCTTCGAAAGGTGGTTGAGATGTCGTTGGAAATGTCTCGACAAGACAAGTTCAAAGTCGCACAGATGATCAACATCGAATGATCGGGTTCAGAGATAGAAAGGGGCTCCCACTTCCCCATAGGAGCTAATGGGGACCATCGACAACGTTCGAAAGGTCTCGGCGAAACTTTTCCAACGACACATAGATCACCCAAATCAGATGCTAGATGCTGAAGCCTGGAGGTATCATGTGCACAGTCTCACTTATTTTTCGTCATAGCTTTCTATAGATAATACAAAATTCTTCAAAGTATCACCTTATGGGCGTAGATCACCTCCGTTGTCTTGGTATGTTTATAATAATTTACATGATAGTTGTTTTATTCATGTTATACATAAGTGAGAAATGGAATGCATGCGTTTTTATTTTAAATCTAATTCTTTTTCATATTTGTTACGACAGGTTGTGCTTTGTAAAAAAAAGCATTGCTTTTTATAGGGACAACAAATTTTCCGTAGAGATACAGTTATTTATAAAATTAACTATTAAAACTATGCACAATGTTCATGTACAGTGCATAATTTCAATAGCTGTGCAACTTTTGTGGAGATGATTACTCAACAAAAAAGCTGCCTTTAAAAAATTTCGTAACATGCCTAGTTTCCAAGCTACTGACGCTCAAAGACATGGAGGCATCGTTAAAAATAACGTAATACTTCGATATGTAATCTCGAAACCGTGTCGACTTAGCAGACCACAATTCAAATTGTTCTCAAAGAATCTGCCTAAGCAAAGTTTATGATTGAGGAGAACAGCTGAGATGAGATTTACATGCTTGTCTCACACAATGTCAGTCACAAACTACTAAACCAGTCACAAAGCCTCAATTTACCAAGATTTTCAATAAATAAATAATGTCAGTGACATCTAGTGATGAATAGCGAAAGTTTTTTTTCCATATTACAAAGAAAAGCATGTAGATTTATGAATATAGGATGTTACTCCATATGTACTGTTAATGTTGTTATTCCTGAAATACGAGTAACCTTGAGTAGCTTTATATGTATCAAATGTCATTCGTTTAGTTTCTAATTTTTGTGATGCTGTAAAAGTCTGACTGATTAACAGGCGTATATCTTGACTTATATCATAGATGAAAGTATATGCACTGTTATAAGAAAATAAGGTCACAATTATACACACAAACTATGATTCTATAAACCTTAGTAGACTAGCTGGCAACAGGGAGATCAAGGTTTGAGTCCCGGTCACAGGTGCTGTCAATTTTTATCTGTTAATTTCAGCAATACTTTAATGTTTACCAAACATTTGATAGGATGATAATCGAAATGGAAGCAATATTTTTAATAGTACTTATAATATTTGTAAATAATTTGCCCTAAAATTTTATAAATTGATTTCAAAGTATCAAACGCAACTTTATTGTAAAGATATTCAGTACGCTTGCAAGATAAAAATTTTCACTACAGTCCTCGCTCGTAGGATGTTCGCAAGCTGGGAAAGCAGGGAGCAGTATTGTTAACATTTTAGTCTAGTAAGGTGATTGCACTATTCGGCTATGTAAAGAACTATTTGCAAGGGAAACGAATCCAACGATCAGTAATAAAAGCGTGAAAAAGTCAATTCGGAAGTGTTTATCACACTATCTATGACCTGTAACCTATAGTTTCCGTCTGTCTTGAAAATAGTATCAAAACTGACCTTTCGAAAAAAAATAGCGCAATCTGCGAAACTAATCAGCGTGCGCGGCAGCTCACGCAGACAAGTTCCAAGCCGACCTGACGAGCGGTGTTAAGTAGCTTTACACGAAACATTAAAAAAGACCGAACAAGACCTAAATTACCATTTTCAAGACATTAATGCTTACTTACCAATTATCCCAGCAACATCAAATTACCAACGTTTACTAGTAATAAGATCTTGTATAACACTACCAAACCTGAAGTGAAAGGGTTCATGGGGTGCTGAGTTATAAGCCCCCAAAGTATGCTTTTTTCGTGTAATAACTATTGACTGACTGACTGACTGACTCACTAACATAAATGTTTGACATGTTCCCGACTAGCTAGAAATACAAAATTTTACACATGCGTAGAGGATTGAAATCGTCTCAGTAAATTCTGTTTTGAAAGAAGTAGTCAGAATCGCTAACATACCAATAAACCCCACCAACCCCCAAAAGTACCCCTTAAAATAAAGTGATCTGATATATAGTATGTTACATATCGTTGAAATTGTCTCAACGTGATCTTTTTAGAAACGAGTAGCAGCAACAGCTAACCTACTCCTAACTACCATCAACCCCAAAAACCTACACCTAAATTGAAAATTATATTTACAAAAAGTTTTGATATCCGAATGCAAAACACTCCGTGTCAAAAACAAAGTCAAGTTTCCAAGCACGACAAAAAAAGAGAGATGTTTCAGCATATGGAAGGTTTGATATATAAAACTGGTCAAGTTCTTTCCCAGGTAGTTCTTATATCGATTTAGCTAAGTTTCATGGAACAAATGAAATTCTCTTACACTGCTTACGTGACTGGGATTCTTTTAAGAACTTAACCTACTCTCTGGTAATTCTGCTGACACCTACTTAAACACTGTACTGTTCGATTAAATTCCAGACCAGTTGACCAAGTTCTTGAAAGAATCCCAGTCACGTAAGCAGAGTAAGAAAATTTCATTTGTTCCGTAAAACTTAGCCAAATCGATATGAGAACTACCTGGGAAAGGACTTGGCCAATTTTATATATGAAAACTTCCGTATGCTGAAATATCTCTCTTTTTTTGTACTGCTTGGAAACTTGGCTTTGTTTTTGACACGGAGTGTTTTGGATTCGGATTGCAATATAAACAAAACCCATTGTTTTAGTAAAAACAGTATATGAGTGAAAATTGTATATTCATCCCCGACATGTAGGTTTGCAGCCTTCTTGAAAAATTGGCGCCAAAATGGATCGTTACCGAAAGTTACAATCGAACTGAAAGAGAATAAAATTTTATTAATGATGGCCTTTATTTCATTATCATAAATTTTAATTGAATTACAGAGTTTCAGCTATTTGCTATAGCTTTTTAATGTAACGTAAAAGTTTGCTTTTGTTTCTGACAGAAAAAATGCACTTTAAGATTTTCAAAATATAGATCCTGTACTTAAGAACGTTTTGGTCGTTTTCCTGAAATAACGCTTTACTCTTACAGTCCGTGATACTGGTTAATTTATAAAGTACCAATGGCTACAGTGGGAGTGAGATGTTAAGCAAAGTTCTCACTCATTTTCATCGCCATAATGACAGATATGTTCCAAACAGGGATTCTGCCAGGATGTTTAGTTTAGGGATGTAAAGTCAAAATTGGGGGTGTAAATATAATTTTTCAGTTCCTATTAATTTTTAATGGTAAGAAAATCAAAGTTGAGTGTGTGTTCTCAAGAAAATAGAGGCGTGAGACCATTGGGGGATCTTGCAGAATCCTTTTGCAAGTGTTTCACCTGCAATCACTACCTGTGCTTGAGAGGAAAGAATTTCTTGCTAATCCTAAAAGCAAGGAGCGTTTCATCACATACCTCTCTGGAATTCTATAATAAAATGAATGCAAAGTTTTTCAGTCAACAGACTCTTAGTTGTTCCAAGAAGTTGTTACGTCTGGAAATAAGGTAACTACTGTGGCTGTTGATAGTTGTTGATTGATTAGTTCTACTCTATCATGCCAGAGATGTATCATACAAGGAACAAGAAAATGTCTTCAAAAAATGAGTGAGATTCTTTTGAGTTGGGGTGATTTTCTGTGATTGTAGTTTAAATGGGATGCTTCATTAACACTCACGAAAGTTTGGTTTATTTTAAATTAATTTGTTTCTTTTAGCCCTTATGCCTTATTTTAATATTGACTTCATTTCAATGCTCTTGTTTGCTTATGAACTGTAATTTCTTTGTCTCGTTGTGGTGATTTATTGGCTTTTGTTCTGAATTTAACTTAGCTGAATATGTCAGTAAAGTGAAATATTCTCTGTTGTGGAGTTCCTTAGACAACTCACAAGTTCTCTCGCGAGAAGAGAAGTTTTGACATTCTTTAATTTGTTAGAAAATATGTATTTTGTTTATTTTTGTATAACAGAATTTTATTTGTTTCTTAATCGTGCACATGTTCTGAACATTATTCCTTTCAAATCTTTGACAGAAAAAGTGTTTTTCGCACATGTTTACATGACCATAACGTTCTCTCGGTTACATCCAGTACGGTATACTAAAAAAAGAAAGATAAAATACTACGAACTATGGTCTTTTATCAGTTGACCTAAAGCATCTGTTCTCACATTGTAGTTTTAGAAGAGCTGGTAAACTTCACGGCCGTCCAAGGTCATCCAAAATTATGAGGTGACATTTGGCTACTCTTAGGCTTCCTCTGGAAAATCATGAAACTAAGCATGGTAGAAAAAAACTCAAAATACGATCGTAATGTACACACTTTAAAACTGTAGTAGCTATAAAAAATATTTTTCGACTCAGTAATGAAATTTCAGCAACGAAAAGGAAATTTGTACGACTCAAATTCACTCCACTTTACTGCACAGAGACAAAATAAAGCTACTCACTAGAGGAAAACCATAAATCTAGTTCTGTAGATTTAGGACGTATAACATATCGACGGTGTTGAGGAAACATATAACTTATACAGGAAACAAAATTTTTATAATATCAATTTCAAGGACATCCTTAAGGAGCTACCCCAAAGGAAAGAGAACACCAGGATACGCCAATTATCCATGGATGTACAAAGGCACGTTGAAGTTACCTTTTCTAAAATGGCTACACTTAAGATAATGGCACCAGTAATTGACCGTGTACGGGTTCTTGACCTTTTGCAACAAAAACGCTCAGAGTAGAACTGGATACAGTAATGATCTTATGAAAGGAGAAGCATCCGACAGGCCATTCAGTCTATCACTGCCTCTACCTGGTACCTCAGCAATGCAGTGCATTTTGAGTAAAACTGGTAGAAGATTGACTTTGTGCAGGTGTGTAAAATTGTAATTTCTTGAGATTATCTTAAGTATTTTGTTAAGAAGGTGTATTTGGATTGGGGATAGGGCTATAACATATCTTGATTTTGTGTGTATACGAAATGCTTACAGAGTTACAATGGTCCGGGCGCCTTATATATGAATTAATAGGATGCCAGCCTCCAGTTACAACATAGGCCTATGATTCTTGGGAATCAATTACTCAATCACACTATTACACTATTTTGAGAAGCTGACCGACCAGGTCAGCTATTTACTCAAATGAGGTATGCTGTATTGTACTTTTATCATCTGCCTATTTCTCTGTAAGCAGTTTTAGCAATGCAATTCAGTTGCTAACTAGGGGGTCATCTATTCACAACGTCTGGGTAAACTACTAAAGCGAAAGACGGTGAGTAACAATTTTAGGGACAGTCGATGTAAATGGAATCGAGTTTTTCTTTACATGAGGCTAGTTTCCAACAATGAATACAAAGTGTGTGGTACTCAAGGCTGGAGACTCTTTTGAAGTTTTGATATTCTCAAGCCAAAGTTATTCTAAACCAGAAATGGTTGGGGCAACTTCTAGTGTACATGTAATCATACGAGTTGTTTTTTAACCCAAAATTATTTTTCTGATTCTATCCCTTAAAAGGAACTCTGCAATTTACTTAATGCAATGAAATGCAATAAACTCGTATGTCAAATTTTTTACATTATATTCAGACAACAAATACGTATGCCAATATTTATTTTAACCAAGTAACAAAATTTATTTGTAACACTTACATTAGTCACATGCTTCAAAATAAAAATATATACAAGTACGTTTGCGTACGACGAATTAGTAAGAATAATATTATAACGTTTTTTGTTTCTCCTGTAAAATTGAGTTTTTCGACATACGAGGTTACTGCTCAACACCGTCGATATAGTATTTTGTTATATGTTTGTAAGTATTTCCTATTTCAGAAACTAATCTCTACATTAATTAAAAGAATTGAAACAAGTAATTTAAACTCTATCAATTTAATAAAGATTCACGGCAATGAAATAAAATGAACACTAAGCAAATGTTGTTCTATTTTATTTCAATTATCTTAATCCTTTCGTTTGCAATGCATTCAACTGACTGTAATTTTTAATTTTAAAAGTTCACTTTTGGTGTCATTTGGTTAATGTCCTGTAGAAGTTCTGTATAAAAAAGATAATTAATTTTGGTAGTTAAAGGACGAAAACTATCCGAACAGACTAAATCACTGCAGGCAGAGGAAAACAAAGTCTGTTGAAATTAAGAGGAATTACGTTGAACAGTAATGAAGTATGATTTTGTCATTTGATTTTACTTGCATATTCAGGTGAATAAAATATTAAACGCTCTTTCATTGCTTATCATTAAGAAAAAGACTTGTTACTTTTAGGAATGCAACATCGCGTTATCTACGGAGCGGAACCTCGAGGATTACCTTTAAAAGAGAAATTATTGCCTCAGTATTTGAAGGAATTAGGCTATGTAACAAGGATTGTCGGCAAATGGCATCTGGGATCGTTTAAGAAAGAATATACACCTCTACATCGTGGATTCGATTCTCATTTAGGCTTTTGGACTGGACATCATGACTATTTTGACCACACTGCAGTTGAAAAGGTAAGCATAATGCTTTCCTACGGTTCATATGCCAGGCTAATTTTAAAAAAACGTACACGAAAAAGATCACTGAACGAGAAAGGAAGGCAACTCATCTTTTTCTCATTATTGGGTTATCAATTCTGTCTTTGCTTGTCTAGGCATATAGGGTAATGGGGGACAAAAGTCTTACGTCAGATCCGGCAGGTCGCCATGTTACAGTCTAAACAAACGGGTGTTTAGCAGTGGGTTTGGGGTGTTCCTTCGGTATTCAACAACTCGTTATGGTTTTGTGCTTTGTGCTAGATTATCACAATTACAATGAAAGAGACACGTGTTTGTTTGTCTGTTTCCAAAGGGCTGGAACTAGAAAAGGAAGTGGAAGGAGTCAGTTACGGAAGTAGCCAAATTTCTCGCAATGCCATTGAACACAATTTTGAATACGTTGATATGATATGATTATAATTCATCGTTGATTGCTGAGTTCTTGATTTAAACAAAGGTGATAATCATATCTAAGAAGCTTAAACTGAAGTTGCTAATTCGGTTGTAGTTAATGACACACACTCAAGAAGATAAATACGGGTGTTAAAACGAAACCCTTGTACCCTATGTTCAGAAGCGCAAATTGATATTGTAAGTATACAAGGTATAGCATAAATCAAGATTTCAAAAGTTAATAGTAACTTTGTGTGTTTCATAAAATCATAAATTAGCGGAATTAAAATTATCTACTCACCTCAACTTACTATATTTATTGTTCATATGTCCTTACTAGCACTTCCCTTCGTTTGTGCATCAAATCTCGGTCATATGCAAGCAAACGTACATGTTTATGGACTCCACAGCATTTTCTACTCTTTCAAACAGTTTCCGTTCGTCACAGAAATAATCAACAGTTGGAAAAGTATTAACAGCCATTACTTCCACAAATGATTTTCTACCTTTCTGAAATCAAACTTACTGTTTGTTTAGACTTAGCCTCCGTCGTTGCTATGGTAACCAAACGGATGCGACGTCAAGGCTTTAGTTCTCCATATGCAGGTGTTAAATGAATTAGTTCAGGGCTTTTGGGCCCAACGTTGGTACTGAGAACATTTTGTGCTTAATGTTTGTAGACGTATTGAGGGGAAAGTGGATTTTGCTCTCCATACATGCAACATTAGGATATGTGTGTATCCACTTATATGCTACTATACTTCACAGTACTATGATTTACTATACTTGTCTTTCAGTTACACTTTTCTCCCATTAAAAACATAATTTCATTTTCTCTCGTCTTCCTTCTGTCAGTTTAATCCCATTTAACTCTTCCAAACTTCTACAATGATCGGCTAAATTTGATTTTGAATGTTTTCCGATCAATACATTTTATTGTATTTATATCATAAACCATTTTGATTGCTGGTATACCGTCAAGATTATGGTAATGATACGATTGAGAACATCCGCTAACGTCAAATCAGAACCAGAATTAGCTTATGTCTACTGCTTGGTTAATTGTGCACACAGAAACATTTCTTTAACCTCTACATAGTCGTGGAGTGTCTCATCTATCTTCCTCGTAGTCTTTCCTCTTTACTAGTCATTTCTGTTGTATTTTTACATTATTTTGCCTTACAGAAAAGCTTACCACTTTTCTTTTTAATTTGTGTGTGAAATTTTTGTGTACCTTATTGTGTATCCTAAGCGTCTGAGAATACTTTTTGTACTTTACCATTTATTTTTGTTATACGTCTTCGATCTCTCCACTGTACTACTACTTCCTACTCGTATTAGGATTCCTCACTTGACTATGGAATACCAACTCGAAATCATATAGGAAAGGCAATATCTTTCTCTCTGTCTCTCTCTTTCCTATATTGTTTTTAACAATCCAACGGCGTGCCTTGTTTCTTTCTCTCTTCGAAATTTTCATTCGTCCTTCTGTATTATCTTTAATTTATTATTTGTTGAAGAAAATTTCGTTGAGTGTTTCATCAGTCTAGTGGTTTCATAATTTTCTTGCGCTCTTCTTCTTTTCCAATGGAATCATTACTCTTTTACTTAGCAATTCTTGTAAGTTTTAAATTTCATTGCAGAGTAGCTACATCTCATTATTCCCTTTCTCTCCTTCGTCTTTTACCAGATTCAATCGGAATAGGATCCACACTCATTGCTTTGCTGTTTCTCATTTCACCAAGAGCTTTCTTAAATTCTCTCTGAGTATTTTGATACGTTTTCCATAACTTAATTCAATTTTGTCTTCCAAACAACAACAAAAATGTTTCCCTTTCTTTCGAAGTATACAATTTTTGCTTTATTGTACATCATATCGCATCTTCCTGTTCTTTCAAAGCATATTTCATTACATTTCTGTATCACGCACTTTTCTCTTGCTTTGCCTGTTTATCTTCTGACATGTGAGCCCATTATTTAGTTTTGTGTACATTTTCTATCTTCATAGTTACCTTCTTCACTTTACGCCTTTCCTTCCGTTGTGAAATTAAATATGCAATGATAACATTTCTCTTTTACTGTCAGGAGTACTGGGGATTGGATATGCGGCGTAATATGGAACCTGCGTGGGATCTACACGGAAAATATTCAACAGATATTTTTACTGATGAGGCTACAATGCTTATCAAGAGTCACAACGTCTCGAAACCTTTATTTCTGTACGTAGCGCATGCGGCTGTTCATTCGGCAAATCCTTATAATCCGCTACCAGCACCAGATGAGATTGTGGCAAAATACGGAAATATTGAGGATTACAAAAGACGGAGATATGCTGGTAAGGAGCAATTTCTATACCGTTACTTTTTTCATTAACTTTTTTACCTACGATTTTCTTTGTTCTTTAGGCAGAGGGCTTATCTTTGAGTAGGGAAAATTTTATATATAGGTGTTGTCAACAATGGAGTTAGAACTGATATTAGTTGGAATTTGCTTGCTCAGAGTGGAACTTGCAGTGCAAGAAGTTTATTTTGAACAGTTGTCTTCAGGACTCGGTTAACAAATTGAGTTTATTTGATGAAGTAAGAGCATTTATTGTTGAACGATATTTTACGACTACTTCGTATTGTCAGGTAACTATTTTTAGATAAAGGTTAGCTGTTCAGATCCTAAGAAGGCAAGAGACCTGGTAATTGTGGACGGAATGTAGCTCAAATTTAGTGAAAGACTAGACCCAAGACTTGGGAATGTTTGTAAACAAGATTTCACATTTATAACTTTCCATATTTCACCATATCAGGCTAGTAGATGACATCTGGATTTGAAGTGTAGATATTTGAAACAATGCCTTACCGCACAGTGACGATTGTTTGCTTGACAAGTAGTAATATGAACTCTGATATGACTCATATACAACTTATGCCCTGCTTAAACGGGGATGTACTTTCAAAATGACTCGGATTGATGATCAATCGTTACAAAATTTCACACAAGTAATGACATGTGAGCTTAACCCTTTGTAAGGCATTCCCGAAGGTTGACATGTTATCTCGCCCCTGATCTGGTGAGAGAAGAATTTACGATCTTTACAGAAATATGTAAGTTGCATAAGGTATACGCGAATCATGTCCAATACATCTTGAGTAATGAACTTGCTGACTTAGTAAGTGCATGTTTTGCGTAGTCAACTGATTAAGAAATCTGTGACATTAGTTTAATCTGGGATTCTCCGCGCAGTAAATGAAATGTTCAACAACGCTGTCTCATTGAGAGAATGACCAAGAAGTTTCGTAATATGGGTTCCGTTTCTGATACGAAACGGATCAGAAAGAGACCTACTCTAACGGTAAGGTGTAAGAAGCAACATTCAAGAGAATATGGTTAGATCACAACAAGCATCTTTCAGGAAGTTATGGCAACAACTGAATCTTTTTATATAATTTGCCTCATACAATTGTTAGGAAACTTTTAAACTGTTGCACATATCGGTCCACTTATAAGTTGATAATTCAGTGTACATTACCTGCAATATAGCGAATGTATTATTGAACAATTGAAGTTATTTGGGCTCTGGCGACGTACGAGTCCAAGCCATTATTGAGATGAAAATATTCTGAAAACGATGCAGTGTCCCTTTATGGATAAATTCTGGTTTACATGTAAAACTGAACATTTTGACAGTTGTTTATGAGAGATTCATGTACGTTCAAGCGTCTAACGGGTTTAAGCCATTAACTGGTTGAAAATATATATTCTGAAGACGATTGAATGTTTACTTTTGTGTTCCTAAAGTTTGTTAGTCGTTTGAGGAATGAAAACAACGGTAATCGTATTCTTCGATATCAAAAGTATCATGAGAAATCTATATCAAAGAATAACTGTCCTATGAGGCGGCGTTGAAGAAGCTGTTTGATCTAATTCATTAGTAAGACAAGAAATGTTTCATCATAATAATAAGGTTGTTTTTGGGTGACAAAACACATTGCCAAAACTACCAACAAATTTTTGGTAAAAAGTAGTCTCTCATAGTCTTCCGGAATTTGTATACATTACTTTTAGTTTCGTAAAATAAAAGGAACTATAGTCTAGAAACTGATGATGTATAGTGGATGAATATGACTCTACTATCTGGACAACTACAGATATATTTCTTAAATCAAGACTTTTTCTTTTTAAGGGGCGGGTACAGTTAAAGTACTTTCTATGTAAGAAATGATGAACACTCTTTTTATAAAAGTTTAATTTTTCCTGAATATTGGTTCAAAACTCATTCGAGACATAGATGGATGCATTGGGGTATAACGTGATGTGAGATTTCTTAAGTCATTGCCGTCAGCTTCCTCAGGATCCGAGTGAAGAAACTGGCGACAAGATTAACAAATCGTTGGTTTTAAGCAATCTCACACGGAGTTATACCTTATAGTTACATCAAAATGTTCAACTACCGTCGTGAAACCCTCAAGCAAAGGACAGATGGATGGATAGGTGACCAATTTTACACTAGATATTGCGTACATTTATCGTTAACGTTGAATATTTAATCACTCAAGTTATAATAAAAACCCTTTCTTCGATAAAGACTTAACACATGCTTCGGTTAACCTTCAATCATTAACAGGAATAATAAAGTTTTGTATAATCATCTATCAGTTGCCATGTATACTGACAAGTGTCTACGTCGGATCGTAGTGATGAGTAAATCAAGGGTTTCAAGGCAGAGACGACTAACCCACATAGTCAATAAGGATGCGATTACCAATTCATCGCAGACGTCTGACGTCCTTATTGACTGTGTGAGTCTCTGGCTCGAAACCCTTCATTTATAAACCATGGTCTAGATTTATAATGCAAGGAGCTAAGGCCACTCCTCCCAGTTACTTCATGTAGGATAATTGGTAGGAACCAGATACAAATTTATAAAATTATTAATTAGCACGCAATTATATAATATACAGATAAATGAATACATGGATTTCAGAGTACTTTGGAAACATTACAAGCAGATGTTGTTCTATTTGTGATATGGTATTTGTAGAAGGAGAAATTAAGGGAAGTAAACAAAAAATCCTCCCAATTCCCCTGTCGTCCCCATATAGACGTTTTCTCACAAGATGTAATGTTAGTTACTTTATCTACACTTTTGCTGCCCTTAACTTTACTAATAAATTTAACAGTCTGCTTACTTAGATTTATCTACACAGTACCTTTAGGCTGCATGCGAAGTTCCTTGTGACTTAAATCTAACAAAGATATGGGTCATTGCTCTATACGCACATTTATTTTTTAACATTTTTATTGAGAATACTAATCTAATTGTCTAAATTGCACCCCATCATTCTTATAACAAGGAATAGAGCAACCAGATTCTGTCTGACATTCTTCGCAGCATTTCAGGAGTACTGAAAGCGCGACTCGCACCTTCTCTCGATTCATCAATTGTAACATAATGTTGCTTTGCAACAATACTCTAGATCAATCACCATAGCAAATTTTCATAAATGTTGTAAGTTCAGGGCTTCGCATGGCTAATCAAGTGGAGCTGACAATGCGGATGACACACTACCAATAAAGCGTTTTGAAAATAGTCCATTGAGATATTCCTTTAGGGTTGTGGTATGAGTAAGCACCAAATTATACTCAGAACAACACTCCAAGATCTCACAGTTTCTGAGAGAGGCACAATATAGTTCCCTAAAATGCAAAAATATCAATGTTGATCAACAACTCTTTTAAACTAATATTGACCGTAAAGTCATCTGCTGTCTTTGCCTCTTCACATCGCGACGGGAATAGTTGAAATACAACTTCTCATAAAAGTGTAAGTTTCCTTCTGGCCAAGACAACACATTACATTAACCGGTCTTGTTTTGCCTTGTCTTGCTTCTTCCTATCGCGTGCGCGAATCTGTGTTCATACCCATAGCAAAATCGTTATATGTATTAATGATATTTTATATTAGAATAGTAATATTATACAGGTTTACAGTCTCACGTTCATTTTATTTGACATTTTATAGTCAGTTGCTATGGTTACTCTCCGCCATAGTCGTCAGTCACTCTATACTCTCTTGTCACCGTCACTTTTGATGTTTTTATCACTGTTAATTTTGAATTTTCGTGATGAAAAACTATTGTGTGAAAACACTGTGACACTATATAACACAAATGAGTAAATTTTCTTGAAGTTCCATTACCGGTATATGGTACCCTAATTTCGTTTCAGTTTCATTATATTAGCTGAAACCATTAAGTTTGAGGCCAGAATTTGTTTTAATTTAACTATAGTTCGATGTTTTTAAGTTTGTTGATAGAATGGTTCCCATCCTTGTAGTTTGGTAGTTATTTGTCGTCATTGTCGTCTCGTCATGGCAATAATTTTGGCACATCCCTCATGGCGCACTCGTAACTAAAAATCACGTTGCTATGCTTTGTAATTGATATTCTGAAACAAAACAATAATTAATGGTATGAGCGATTGTTGATGCTATCATTTCTAACTCCAGCGAGCGGATTCCTTTCTACAAAACATCCATATTTGAAAGCTTTATGTCGAATAGCAATACTCAAGGGCATAAAAAGCATCCCTGCAGGCCTGCAACCCCTACTGTGCGGGAGGGGTGCAGATGTCGTGATAGTAATAATAATGAAGACGTCCCTACTGAAAGTTGCCGGAGGCGCAGAGGCAGTTACGCTACTAGTAATACTATCTTGCTCTTGTACTAGTTTATAGGTTCCCTTCACGTCTTTCAGTTGGTGCTATGTACGATATCTCACTCGATTCTTTGGAATTTCGTCAGACTTTATGCGATATTGTACGTTTGAATTTTATTGAGGAAAAGTTTGTTCCAGTTGCCAGAGTGACATAAAATTACACTAACATGTAAGACGTTATTGTCTGTCTCTTCATAACGTTTTCTAGATTAGGAAAGCAACAATACATTAAAACAGTAACATTTTATACACGGGCAAAGGATCTTTTTGCTCAACTTGTAGACTTGGCACATAAATGTTTGTTGGTATAGAGAACGATATAAAACTAACAAACACCTTTCTTAATTTTATTTACCAAAATTCTACAAATGTTACTGTTTCAGCTATTCTCCACAAGTTGGATGAATCCGTTGGCAGAATTGTGGAAGCGCTTCAACGTGCAAGGATGTTGGAAAATTCGATAGTAGTTTTCACCACTGACAATGGTGGCGCTGCAAATGGTTTCAACTTGAACTCAGCTTCTAATTGGCCTTTACGTGGGGTAAGAATATTGTTTTATTTTGAGGTGAAGGTATATGTTGTTTCTTTAGATATGCATTTTTTCATTTTGAATAAATCTGCTTATGAAAAAAAAAAAAAAAAAAAAAAAAAAAAAAATATCCATAAG